>JAADXF010000007.1:0-121292 GCA_023337575.1 Pythium chondricola
CAAGAGCCGCGCGGCGTCGCGGCGTGCGCGTGGGCGGCGCGCTTTGAGCAAGCGCAGGTGGGTACTATCCATAACCATCGCGTCGAGCATTCTCTGGGCTAACGATTCGTGCTTGGTTGGCCGCAGAATGAGCTCTTGCTGGCGAAATACGAGGCCAAGAAGTGGAAGGAAAAGTACCTCCAGGAGAAGCGGCGCCGCCGCAAGCTCGCACGCAGCCTGCTGGACACCATGGCGATGATGGGCGACACCAAGCGCGCGGCCTCCCGGTCGCCACCCGTGCGGCGCAGCAGCAGTTCGCGTGTTCGCACACGCCGCTCATCATCGGCGTTTAGTGACCGGGATCAGATCGAAAACTTGCTCAGTCCGACGCTATCGTCATTCGATTTCGACGACGACTACGACGACAAGAACGATGAGGACGATGGTGTTGAAGACGGTGCGAGTGATGGTCTCTCGATCGCCGACATCAAGGGTGATGCTAGTAGTTCAGCCGACGAGCAGGAAGATGACGATGAGGACACCGTGCCACAGCTCGGCACCACCAACGGCCACATCGCCACCAACGGCGAGCAGGCACTCGTACGGCAAGACGTGCGACCCACGCGATCGTCAACTGTCGGTTCCTGCGACGTGTTCCGCGTGGCGAGGTCCAATAGCTGGCGCCGGGACGCGAACGCGACGCTGCCGCCGGCCAACTTGCTGTACCGGATGCTGTACACCAAGTCGTCCTCGCGTGATCTGTGGGCAACACAGTCGTCGCGGCTCCAGAGCGTAGCCAAGTCGGTCGTGTTCTCCATGCAGCTCAAGAAGGAGCACGTGTTTGAACACTTTTTCGTCACGGGTATGAACGTCGGCAAGGCGGAAATGGAACAAGCACGACGGTCCCTCGATGGCCTTGTCGGGCTCTGGAAGCCGCAGGTGCTCTATGAGTTTGCCAAGGTAAGTGGATTCATCTGCTTGGCTGAGTCGTGTGAGGTGAAGCACTGACGGTATGCCCACAGCGCCCTGGCCAGATGCCCGACGCGTCCGTCGCAGACTTTTGTTTCCCGTCTGGAGTGCCCGTTGCGAGATGCAAACCGCACCAAGCAGCAACACTGCGTGGCTCTCCCGTGTCGATCTGGTCGACCGATGCCGAACAGCTCCAACGGCATGCGCTGGACGTGCGTGGTTTGCGCTACGTTGATGTTTGCCGGTTATTCACACTGATCTGGGGTGTTCTTTCTGTTTGCAGCCGTTCAAGACCAGTGGCTACACGTTCCGACTCACTGGAGCCAAAGGCGAAGTGCTCCACGGATTCTGTGTCGCGATCATGGACGAGCTGATCGAATCACCGACGCCTTCAGATGCACTGACCAGTCCACGAGGCGAGTGGGTGAAACGTGCGAGTTGTCCGAGCGCTTCTGCTCTTCGGCTGTCCGAATCCACGGGAGACAGCGCATCTGCATCCTTCCACAAGCGCCAGCTACCAGAAGAGAGGCCGCGATCGGCATCAGCAACGGAGTACCTGGCACCAGTGTGTTACTGCTTCACCAGCAAGTTCCCGTTTTATAGACTCCACTTCATGGTGAGTCTGTGCACGCACGCTGCCTCCATGCTACCGTAGCAGTCGCATCTCATGTATGCATTTGTGTGCAAAATCAGCTGATCCGCCAGATCATAGAGAACGAACTACGCGCAAGAGACACAGTATCAGGGTCATGCGAGCCAGACCTGTACGATGTCGCTCTCACCGTGGAGAGTGAGCTGGGTATCGAGTTCGCTGTGTGCCGCCAGCCAAACGTGAAGCTTGCTGATCAGACCACGGGCAGCGTGCAACATGGCCCAAGGACGTTATCATCAGTGTCGTCGGGAGTTCATCGGGACAAGAGTGGTGCGTTTTCACTCAGTGAAGAGCTACCGATCGGCACATCCTCCCATCCGGATCCACACAAGCTGGACGATCGTGTCAGGTCTCCACCTCGGCAAGGATCCACGCTACGAAAGAGCTACAGCGAGAGTGATCTCGCAAGCTACAAGTCGCCAGCCTCTTGTGTTGTAGAGCGTCCAGTCGTTGTGCGCACGAGTAGTGTGAAGAGCCCTCGCCTATCCAAGACGATTCAAGTCGGCGACGTTCTTGAATCAATCGACGGTGTCTCGACTGCTTCGCTCTCGTTCACCGAAGCCATGGAACTGATCGTGTCCACGCCGCGTCCGTACAGACTGAGATTCCGTCGATTGGATTCGGCACGCCGCCGACCAATCACTCCTGGCTCGCCATCCACAGGTTTCCAGTTGTCAGCCGCATCAACCGATGTAAGTTTGCTTCTTGGTGAGATTGGTACAGTCACATTTGCTAAGATTGTTGGTCTGTAGCTTCTCCAGCGTGTTCGTCGACTGCGAATCGCCGAACCTGGACAGTGGTCACCACTGAGGCTGCCTGAGCACGTGCTTCACTACCAGTTCCCCAAACGTGACGCTGAGCGGTGGTCCATCGGTGTCGTGCTGCGCGCTCTCTCTGTCGAGAGTATCGTCAAGATCCTCACGCACCTCCTCCTCGAGCGGCAGGTCGTGATCATGGGCCACAACTCGGCAATGGTGACTGCCGTGTGCACAGGCTTCTTGCTGCTACTGGCGCCGTTCCAGTGGCAGTCCACGTACATCCCTCAACTCCCGTCCAGCCTACTCGACTTCCTCCACTCGCCCGTGCCATTCATTGTCGGCTGCCAGTCACTGGAGTCGACCGAGGACTGGAGCGAGGTGTGCTTCTTCAACGTGGACACGAACGTCATCCTCACGCCGATCTCCGACCACCACATCAACCAGACCTTTATCCCACACGGCGCCGAGTTCAGTCGTCTCTTTCACGGGGCAGCACAGCGTCTCAGTCGGCTCCGCGCCACCAGCAAACCGTGGTACGAGCTCTCGGAGGAGGAGGACAAGATCATCACGTTGACGATGCAGGAGTCGCAGATCTTTCTCCAGGACATTTGCAGCGACCTCACGAGCTCGCTGTCGTTGTCGCCAGTCCAGGGCAAGTCGTTTTACGAGCGTCTCCAGGAAGAGATGACGACTATCATCCGCAAGAGCCACTTTGAAGACTTTTTGGAAGAGTTGAGCCAGACGCAGCTCTTCTTCCAGTACTGCGAGTCGGTGCTCCAGCCCGAGCGTGACGCGTTCACCAAGACCAGCGCCAAGACCAGGACACCATCATGAGGTATCGTACCGATGTATTCAGGGGGAGGGGGGCGGTAAACCACGGTTCTGTAGTTAGTAGTTGACGACCTTCTTGATGGCCTCCAAGTTCTTGAGCGCGTCGGGCACATAATACTTTTCAAACACGAGCGGGAACGGCGTGTCGTAGCCGCAGATTCGCTGGATCGGCGCCTCGAGGCTCAAGAAGCACCGCTCCTGGATCGTGGAGGCGATCTCACCGGCGAAGCCACCCGACTTGGGCGCCTCGTGGCTCACCACCAGGCGGCCGGTCTTGCGCACCGACTGCTCGATCGTGTCCACGTCCCAGGGAAAGATCGTCTGCAGGTCGATGAGCTCGCAGCTGATGCCGAGCTCCTCGGCGTAGCTCACGGCCTCGTCGAGCACGCGCATCTGCGCGCCCCAGCCCACGACCGTCACGTCGCTGCCGCGCTTGACGATCTCGGCCTTGCCCAGCTCCTCCGTGTACTCGCCCACGGGCACGTCGGCCACCGAGGCACGGTACAACGCCTTGGGTTCAAAGAAAATGACCGGGTTCGGGTCTCGAATCGACGCCAGCAGCAGGCCTTTGGCCTTGATCGGGTCCCGTGGCATCACCACTTTGAGCCCGGGCGTCTGCGCAAAGTAGGCCTCCGGCGACTGCGAGTGGTAGTGGCCGCCGTGGCCCACGGCGCCATAGGGCGCGCGGATCGTGAGCTTGCCGCAGTCAAACTCGCCGCCCGAGCGGTACCGGTACTTGGCGGCTTCGTTCACGATCTGGTCGAACGCCGGGAAGATGTAGTCGGCGAACTGGATCTCGGCGATCGCCGTGCGCCCCGTTGCCGCGTACCCGATCGCAAAGCCCGCGATGCCCTGGCATCAATCAGGAGGGGGCGAGGCGGTCAGCCGGTGTGGTTTTTTTTTGGACGAGTAGGAGTAGACAACACACTGTACCTGCTCGCAGAGCGGCGAGTTGAAGACGCGGTCCTCGCCAAACTCCTCTTTGAGCCCCACGGAGCAGCGGAAGACACCGCCGAACGCCACGTCCTCGCCAAAGACCACGGCGGTCGGGTCGGTCGCGAGTGCGACGCGCATGGCGTCGTTGATGGCGGTAAACAGGTTCATCTGCTTGGTCTCGAGGGCCGGCGCCGATGCCGCCGCAGAGAGCGCGCGGCGGCTGCTGTGCTTGAGCAGCGCGGACGTGGAGCGAGGGAAGAGCATGCGGCTGACGACTGGAGGGAGTGATTCAAGGTCGCACGACGAGCGAATGGCATTCGTGGCATGCGACCGAGCTGCGGCATTCGTCTCCAGGGGAGCTGCTCGTCGACGGGGCTTCTATTCAAGGTGTTGCAGTACCGGGTTGAAGCAGGTGAAAAACCTCGAGGTTTTCCACCTGTCGACGCACTTGAATTTGCGAGCGTAAGGTCCGAAAGGCGATTAGGGGTGCGAGAGACTTGACTTGAGTGTGCTGGTTTAACCTGAGACCGACGCAGACTCAGATAGCCGTCTAATCAAATCCGCTCCGCTCGTCTCATCATCCACGATGACCACTGGTGGTGCCGTCACCACCACACGCGCCGCTGCGTGCACAATGACGAGCCGCGTGTCGCCGCTCGTTCTCGGCATCGACTGCTCCACGCAGAGCATCAGCGCCGTGGTGCTTGACAGCTCGCGCGCGGTCATCCATGAGGCCTCGCTGCGCTTTGATGAGGAGCTCCCCGTGTACCGCACCACAAGCGGCGTGCGTCGCGATGCCAATGACCCGCATGTTGTCAACGTGCCGTCGCTGCTGTTAGTGGATGCGTTGGACCGAATCTTCCACGAGCTCGCACGTCACAGCCACAAGTTCAACTTGGCCAACGTCGTCGCCATCAGCGGCAGTGCACAGCAGCACACGTCTGCCTACTGGCGCCGCGGGTTTTCACTGCAGAAATGCATGGACAATGCGCCAGTCTACCGCACACTGGCGGACACGATCCGCACGGCCAATGGATTCGCTCAAGAATGTGGACCTAGCTGGATGGACAGCAGCACCACCGCGTCCTGCATCCAACTCGAAGAAACACTGGGCGGTGCCAACCAAGTGGCGCGGATCAGCGGCTCGCGAGCGTATCCACGCTTCACGGGCAACCAGATCGCCAAGGCGCTGAAGGAAGACGCAGCGTTTGTCGATCGCACGGGTCGCATCGCGCTCGCGTCGTCGTTGCTCACGTCGCTCTTGATCGGCGACTATGCTCCGATTGACGCGAGTGACGGGTCCGGGATGAACCTATTGGATCTGCGCACTTGCGAGTGGTCATCGCCTCTGCTCAAGGCAGTCGCGAGTCATGCCGTGAAGTGGCCGAATGCAGAGGCGCGTCTGACGGAGATGTTGGGACCAAGCGTCGTGGCACCACACTCCATTGTGGGAACTGTGCACATGTACTTTCAACGCAAGTACGGATTCGATCCATCGTGTAAGGTTGCCCCATTCTCAGGAGACAACCCGTGCACATTGGCAGGCATTGGTCTGTCACACGCTGGCGATGTCGCCATCTCGCTGGGAACATCCACAACGCTGATGGCTGTCGTGGAGCCGCTCGACACTTCAACAGCGGCAGAAGAAGGCCACTTCTTTCTCAACCCTGTGGATCCTGCCTCGTTCATGGTAGGGCAGATGCGAATGCCCTTTGCAACTAACTTGTCAGGTGGTTGCTGACGAGGTATGTGTGTGCACAGGCCATGATTTGCTTCAAGAACGGAGCACTGGCCCGCGAGGTATGCATCCGCGTTGGCTGCTGCCTTCGTGCTTGCATCATTCACTGATTGCGGTGTGAGCAGGACGTTCGAGCGCGTGCTGGGTGCGCAACGTGGAGCGATTTTGAAGACACACTCGCTCAGGCGCCACCGGGCAACGGTGGTGTCCTGGGTTTCTTCATGCGCGATCCTGAGATCACGCCGCTGACTGCACGAGCGGGAACCATTCTCTTTGACAGTGATGACACAGTGATCGACGCTATTGATTCGCTCCCTCCGGCCACGCTCGCCCGAGCGATTGTCGAAAGCCAGTGCCTGGCGCTCAAGCTCCACGCCACTCGACTAGTAGGTATCCACTACCCTCGACGTCTCATCGCGACGGGTGGAGGCGCTGCGGGCGATGGATTCCTACAGGTGCTCGCTGACGTGTTCAACGTAGCTGTGGTACGGCTCGATAGCCACGCCAACGCGGCCGCTCTCGGCGCCGCCTTCCGCGCTGACCATGCTTTGCGATGTGCGAATGACCCGCGTGGCTTCGAGGCATTCCACGTGGACGACGCGCTGCATTTCAGTATCGCAGCGCAGCCACGTGCACAGTGCGCCGCGCTCTACGACTCGCTGCTGCCGCGCTTCGCCGCGCTCGAGCAGCGGGTGGTCGCGCTGCTCCCTTGACTGCGCATTGATGAGCAATCCGCGAGGGTCCCCTCGAAATTCACTTATTTCAATGCAATCGACTGGTTGAAGTGCCTTCATTCGTCTGCATCCCTACCCCTGCCTCAGATTCCCCTAATCCCGCACGCATGACGCACCTCCACGGGCAGGTTGACTCCTCTCTTCAAAGCCCCAGGAGCTCATTTCCCTCACTTGGTGACTGTCGACGAACCGCCATCCCGTGCTCGCTCTCTCTCTCCACGCGCCAAGATGCTCACTGCCCGTAGCCTGCTCCGCCTGCGCGCGCACCGCGCGTCGGCCTCTCGCCAGTTCCACCGCAGCGCGCTCGCCGCGTTCCCCGAGATCCCGTTCAAGCTCGCCGACATTGGCGAAGGCATCGCCGAGGTCGAGGTGCTCCAGTGGTTTGTCAAAGAGGGCGACAACGTCAAGCAGTTCCAGAATGTGTGCGAGGTGCAGAGCGACAAGGCCACGGTCGAGATCACCAGTCGCTACGACGGCAAGATCACCAAGATCCACTACAACGTCGGTGAGATGGCCAAGGTCGGCTCCACGCTGATCGACCTGGACGTCGACGACGCCACCGCCGCGTCCGTGCAGGACAGCGCCAAGCCAGCGCAGTCCCGCAAGGCGCCATCACCGGTCACGCCCAAGCCAGTCGCGGTAGCTGCGGCCAAGCCGACGCCAACGCCGACGCCAGCAGCAGTGGAGCCGACGCCAGCCGCAGTGGAGATCGCCAAGCCGCGCTTGGCCGGACGTCGCGCTGTTGGCAGTGACGAGAAAGTGCTGACGTCGCCGTCGGTGCGCCGCCTCGCCAAGGAGCACGACATTGACCTGCTCGACGTCGAGGGCACAGGTCCACAGGGCCGCATCCTCAAGGAGGACCTGCTCGAGTACATTCGCGTGCTTGCAGAGACGCCAGCGCCAACAGCACAGGCGGCAGCCTCCACCCCCACCAAGGCAGCGGCGCCTGCTGGTACCAGTGTTGCACCAATCCCGACGTACTTGACCGAGGACACGGTCCTGCCACTTTCGCGTACGTTGTTGCTTGGATGGGTTGTTCCTGGTACTGGGTCCATGGGTCCTCCTGACCTTCTACTTGTTGTCTGTCGCCACAGCGATTCAGAAGATGATGGTCAAGTCGATGAACGCGGCACTCAAGGTCCCGCACTTTGGCTACGCGGATGAGGTACGTACGCACCACTGTATCATAATGACCCTGGCCGTCTCGTTCGTCATGGCTGACGGTGTGGGGGATGCTGCTGTGATCAGATCGAAGTGGATGCGCTGTACAAGCTGCGCGACGACCTCAAGCCAGTGGCCGCTGAGCGTGGCATCAAGCTGTCGTTCATGCCGTTCATCATCAAGGTAGGAAGACCCCCCGTGGTAGACGACAGTCGCATGAGCACAGCACTGATTCCTTGTGGTATCTGTAGGCGGCGTCGCTCGCACTCAAGTACCACCCGAGCCTCAACGCGACGGTGAGCGAGGACGAGACCCACAGCACGATGGTCGCTGCGCACAACATCTCGGTCGCGATGGACACGCCGACGGGCCTCATCGTCCCCAACATCAAGAACGTCGAGGTGCGTACACGCGACGGCATATTCGCTCTTCCATCACCACCCACCAAATTTAATAAACTGACCGCCTTGGTGCCTGTCACTCTGTCACAGTCCAAGAGCCTCCTGGATATCGCCGCCGACCTCAACCGTCTTCAGCAGCTTGCCTCGGCGGGCAAGCTGGCCGTCTCGGATCTGACTGGCGGCACCTTCTCGTACGTCCACACTCAGTGCATTGCACCTAGAACCATACCTTTTCACAAGATGCAACCTGTGTACGAATAGGATCTCCAACATTGGCAGCATCGGCGGCACGTACATGGGACCCGTGATCATGGTTCCGCAGGTGGCAATCGGCGCGGTCGGCAAGATCCAGACCGTGCCTCGCTTCGCCAAGGATGGCTCGGTCGTGCCTGTGCGCATGATGAACGTGTCATGGAGCGGTGACCACCGCGTGATCGACGGCGCGACCATGGCGCGCTTCTCCAACAAGTGGAAGTCGTTCCTAGAGAACCCCACGAGCATGCTCTCCGAGATGAGCTAAGTCAGACGATACCCTTTCGTAACAAACCGTCAATGTGAAATGAATCCAATAGAACCGGAGAACGCGCTGCTCAACATTCCACTAGCACTTGTCGCTGTCGTCGAGGTCCACATACGTGTGCCGTCGCTGGTTGGGAATCGCGACGCTGTTCCGTGCAGCCACGAGTAGTACCTCCTGTAGCAGAGTCGGCGGCAGCTCGATGAATGCCTGCAGTTCCACCACACGTCGTCAGATGTATCAACTCGCCAGTACACACACGCACGTGACTGACGTACTGGGCTCGAGATGACCTCGCTGAATCGATCCAGCATGAACGTCAAACACCGACGCTTGAGCCTGAACGCGTCACGAAAGTTTGCCGTCTGTTAGGACCATTGTGAGTATCTGTGAGGTAGGTAGGCTAAGACAGTGACGGCAAAGCAACCAGGTGTACCTGATAGATGAGGCAGACATTGTCCACGCGCAGGTTCGCAGTCAGCACTGCTTCGCATTGACTACCATCCATCATGTGAGACCAAGGGTACTACGTAAACCTCAACGTGAGACCCACCTCTTGAGCGCGTGCACTAGATACTGGTCTGCCACTTGCATGAGTTCGAGCACCAATTCAGTGGCGACGTTTGGATTCCGGAGCGCCATCACTTTATCCGTGTACAGGAACTCGAGAAGCGCGGCAAATGCTTCGTGCTGGGCAAGAGAGACGGAGTGGTCAAGCCATTAACAGCGATGGAATGCATCAGCACACACACACTTACCGAACACTCTGGGATCTCGATCGTGGCCAAGGAGCTGTCTTTCGTTCGGCCATCCAGCATCTTTTCAAGCGGCTCGCACCGCGCCATGAGAATGCAGCTATGTGCGTACAGAGGCTCGCCTTCCACCACGAATGTGACGTCACTCCGCTGCGGATTGTTCAACATCCGTCGCATATCCGAACTCAGTGTGCCTCGAGGCGAGCCCAGACGGGCTGATGCTGGAGGCCCCGTCAGGCAAATCGAGTGGTAGAAGCCTGCTACCACCTGCCGCGTAGTTAGTATACAAGACTACAGTATGCGTGGTTGCCGACAGCAACCTACCTTGCGCACCACGACGTCTCGAAGCGAAGGAATGATCTGTGGCGAGACGCAGTCCACATTACTCTCCAACCCGAGCTGGCCATGGCAATTCCGGCCAAACGGGTACACCTTTCCCTCGTCGGACAGCGTCAGGCTGTGATAGCAACCACACGCGACCTCGACGATGCGTTTGCGCTCCACGCTGCCCACCAACTACCATACCAAACGAACTGGTCAGACGCAGCTATCCCAGATGGGTCACACATGCCTCACCGTTGGTGTGTCCACACACCGCTTATGTCCCAGCCCAAGCTGTCCATAATCGTTCTTGCCGAACGCGTAGACGGTGCCGCTCCTCGTGACTGCCAGCGTGTGAAAGTATCCGCACGCCAGTGACGCAACCTCCTTGCCATGTAGCGCGCCACCGATGGCTGTGGGGAGAGGCACCGGTGGTGACGTACCCCCGAGACCTAGCTGTCCAAAATCGTTCTTGCCCCAGGCATACATCTCCCCCGTCTCGATGACAGCCACTGTGTGGTGCTGTCCACATGACACTGCTATCACAAACTGTCTGCGCAACGTCGTGACGAGCTCCGGTTCGAAACGATCCACAATGTCGCCCGTACCAAGCTGTCCGAGATCATTTCGACCACACATATACAGTCCGCCGTCCACCGTCACGATGGCTGTGTGGAAATAACTGCATGCCACTTGGACAACGCGCTTGTTTGCGAGCGACGAAACAAATGTAGGCTGTGGTACACGCGCAGCAGTGGTGCCGAGTCCCAACTGACCGCGGCTGTTGAAACCGAACATGTACAGCGTGCCAGCGTCTGCATTATCACGCGTGATTCACAGTTACTATCCGATACCGGTTCATGTTGACGAGGGGCAAGCCACCAACCTGTGACGGCGGCGACGTGCTCACAGCCGTTTCCTGAAAAGACTCGCGCGATCTTCTTCCCTTTGAGACTCAGGACGCGTGTCGGCCGCAGCATGCTCTCGGTCGACTCCACGCCGCATTGACCGCTGTCATTGTAGCCGCACGTGTACACGTTGCCATCCTCTACACGAATGTAATCAACCACGTTAGGACTGACGACACTGAGATCACACTTGATCAAAAGACGCACCGTCCAGTAGCGTCGTCTGTTCATTGCCGCATGCAGCATCCACAATGTCGGCGGCTCCATCCCACTCGATGCGCAGTGGAATCATGCGATTCACGGTGTCTCCATGCCCGAGTTCGCCGTACGAGTTCTACGTACACGCTTTCAGAACCAGCGCCACGCGCTCAACGCCTCACACTGACGCACACCTGTCCGAAGGAGAAGACCCCGCTCACGTTCCCCCATTGATATGAGGGCGCACGCAGCCCTGCGCCATCGTCCCGATCATCATTCGCTTGGCGCATTGTTGTGGTTCACTTTTGTGGTCATCAGGTTTCAAAGGGAGGAAACCGGTATTTTGCAGAGTGATGGTCAAGTGGCCACGTCTGTGCAAGATCGGTTCCGTTTCCGAGCGGAGCGGACGTCCCCCCAGGATCCATTAGTACGGAAACGGTTCTCCCCGTCCCCTCCCCGTTCCCCACTACTCCACCAGGTGGCTTGGTCGGTTTATTTGTGGTTGCGCGGTTTGGATCTTTTTTTTTCTACGGAACCACCCGGCAATGGTGACCGCGATCGATCGCCAGCAACCGCTCCCAGCTCGATGGGGAGCTCCCCGCAGTTGCGATTTTCATTGTTGCCAGTCGGTCATCCACCATCGCGATGGCGAGAGGAAATGGATCCGCGACTGGCGCGGCGATGCCGCTGCTCCAGCACCAGCGCTCGCCGCCACAAGCCGTCGGCAAGGCCACCTCCAAGACCAAGGAGTCACCCCAGTATGACACGCTGAATGCATCGCCCGTGTCACCGGCGAGCTCCTCTGGCTCGACCGCCATGTCGTCGCCAACACGACCACGTCTGGCGTCGGAAGAGCTCATTGTGCCCGCTGTAGAGAGCGTCAGCTCGGTCTACTACGGCGTGGACTCGTTCTCGCCGACGCTCGTCGACTTTTACACGGTGGACCAGAAGCGCATTGTGTGGTCGTCGCGTGCGCACCGCAAGATGATGATGACGCTCCACCGTGCGTGGCACGCGCAGGAGTGGAAGCAGGTCTCGATGAGCTACTGGGCCGGTGTCTTTGGCTCGGCCGCGTACACGCTCATGCTCATGGGGTTCATGGGCGAGGTGCTCGCGCACCACGACGCGCCAGATGCCGTGCATTTCCTAGTGGACGGACCGCTACTCGCTGGGGCAATATGCCTCCTGGTGATGCACCTACTGAGCTACTTTGAGGTAATCAACAGTTGCCACAACCTCGAGGTGAGTCGTGAATTGAAATGTGATGGCCCCACCTTATCTTATCACTCACGTCGTCTCGACTTGTAATACCAGATCTGGCTGGATGAGTATTTTCACGGATACGAACCGGTACTGCACCGTCGCTACGTGGGCTTCTTCCCGAGTCGCATCGACTTTTGGAACACGACGCTCGGTATCGTCGGCTCGCTTCTCTACATCACTGCGCGCTGCGTCGTCCTGGTGCGGTCGGATCCTGGCCAAAACTATGGCGTCATCTCGGTCAGCCGGCTCGACGCCTCGCTGATTTTCGGGTACTGGGTCCCCATGTTCGTCGGCTCGTTCCTACTCCTGGTGAGCGCGTACTTGGGCCATGTCGAGGTGGTGCATCGATGGTTTTCGTGGCGACTTGGCCGCCTTGAGACGTGGGTCACGGGTATGTTTTCACACTACAGTGTGTCTCCTCTACACGTGGTATCATAGTGCTAAACACCCAGCGTCTACGTACGTAGCGATGGCCATGCTCAGTGCGATCGGGTTGTTCCTGTCCTCGACGCTGCAGTTTGTGGACCCCATGTCGGTGATCTTCCCGTTCCGTGCGTGTATCGCTCCATTCGGTATCGGCTGTGTGATTGGCATCTGCGCGTGCTTCTTGAGCCTATTGGAACTCGAGTCGATCCACAAGCGTCACAAGCACCCCGAGTATGGACTTCTCAAGCCGGCGAGTGGTGGCTATGGCACGTGGGAGAACAGTGCTTGATCGATGTATGGCCAGTACACATCATACATGTATTGCGTGGTTTGATTGTCTTGACTCAGTGTGGTATCTGTCTACGGATACCTGTGTTTATTAGGCCAGCAGGGCCAGCAGGAACTGGCCCTTGCTCGTGACTTCCAAGCTCGCAGCGTGGGTCCGCACTGCCTCTTCAATAATTGGCAGGGATGCCTTGGCCGCCGCGATGTTATCGTCTAATCATAGTATTACACCACATCAGACTTGTGGTCTAATTCTTTGTCAAGACAATCTCAGCATACCGTGGTTGGAGCAGAACACGACGAGCGCCCAGCAACCTTCCGCCTGGAGCGCGACGTTCTCCGGGTGCTTCTTCATCGCGGCGAGCACGGCTTCAATGCCGCCTTGCTCGCGCACCAGCTGCATGTTTGGTTCGCACTTGAACACGACGTTGCGCAGCGCGTGGCAGCCGTCTTCCTGCAGCGACGCGTTGTCGAGGTTGCGCGCCATCGCGTCAGCGATCAGTCGAATCGCCCCGATTTCACCCGCCGTCTCCTTGCACATTGCTACCAGTACGATACAAGAATCAGTATTTGCACCGTATGGGAGGTTGTCTCTACGGATGGAGTGGCTTACGATGGTTGAAGGTGGCGTGCGAGAGCTTGGCGAAGCCCTCCGAGGTGACGAGCGGCGACGCACTCTCGATCATCGTGAGCGCCTCCTTCACTGGCTCAGGGAGCACGAACGTTGGCAATTCGTCGCCTTCAATACGCGTGGTCGTGTGGAGCACCATGGTGGGTCGTGTCGGTCTTGTTGGTTGGTCTGGAGTTGTGCAGATGCGATCCGTTTACTAAATGAGCCAACAAGGCAGCGCACAATCCAATGCACACATGTGAGCACGACACGAATCTATGTAGCGTGCCTTCAACTTGAAGTGCCGTCTTTGGCCCCGTCGCGAGACGTGACACGCAGCAGCGACACGAATCGACCATACCGATTCCGCAGAAATCTGTTCTTGTAGCTCTTCCAAGCCAATCAGCTGTCGAGGATGATAAGTTACATTTAAACCAATCACAGCATACCTCTCGTTAAGTACGCTTATCACTATTTTGAGACGGTCAACGCGAACTTAAACGCTCCGATCTGCTTTTTTCCTTGCTGAACTTGACAAGATCATCGGCACCACGAAAATGGGGAACAAGCAGGGTAAGACGCGCCAGAGCGGCAACGCCGCCGCGCTCGGCAAGGGCAAGAACGGAGACACAGGCGCGATGCAGGCGACTGTCTTGCCACCACCGCCTGTGAGCGCGCAGCAGCCGCCACGCAAGTCGCAGTCCCCGCCACCGCCACCGCCACCGCCTGGACCACAGCAGCCTCGCATGCACCCGACGCTCGAGAGCAAGCTCAGTATGGTGGACGTCACCATGGTCTTCTCTCCACAGGAGATCCAGGCGATCCGCAAGCACTTGGCGGCGCTGCTCGGTCAGCAGGAACAAGATGCGATCGTCATCCCGAAGGACGAGTTCTATAGGTTCCTTGGTACATCCACCTCGAGTCTGTACGTAAAGCGACTGTACGCGATTTTCGACATGGCGGACAAGGGCACGGTACGCTTTCACTCTATAACTTTACGATCAACGGCGTGTATCTCACGTGATTGGCGATGGCGTCGCACTCTATCCAGGTCACGTTCGATGACCTTGTTCGCGGGTTGTCGGTGCTGAGTCAGAAGGCCACCCGCGAGCAAAAACTGCTGCTCTCGTTCCACCTTCTTGATGCAGAGGGCAACGGGTTCATCACCAAGCAGACGACGACCGAGCTGCTGCGCTCGTGTCTCGCCGAGTGTAAAGGTACAATAGTATTAGACCCCATTGTGTGTGTGATCCCAACGTACATGCTAATCAGTTTTTTATGGTCGTTTACAGAGATCGAAATCTGTTTATCCGATGACCAGATCGCGCGGATCGTCGAGAACACGTTTGATGAAGCCGATCTGGACAAGAACAACGTGGTGGACCTCCACGAGTACCAGGTACATTGCGACGTCTACTCAATGCCGCTCCCATTGTCAGCATCGCTGACGATCATGTTTGATGCAGGCGCTGGACGAAAAGCACCCGGGTCTGTTTGGGTTTTTGACGGTGGATGCTCTCGGTTTCTTCAACCACTTGGAGCGGGTGCATTCGCTGAGCGCAACCGTGGCTAGTGAATAAGCGCGTGTCAATGCCGAGAAAGCTAGTGTACAGTACACAGCGACAACGAGATACACGAGCAAAAAGCCTCATCAGGCCGGTGTATACACTCATTCGATTTTTCGTTTTCTAATCTTTGGACGTGGACGCTGGCGTCGTGCCCGTGAGCCCGTACAGGTCGATGTACGCTTGCTGCTTCTTCGCCAGGCTGAACGAGATGGGGCTCTTCTTGATACCGTGGCCCCACTTCTCCGAGAATATGGTCTTGGTCGATGGAGCCGCGGCTGGTGCAACTGGAGCAGCCGGAGGCGTCGCAACCGCAGGCTTCGGTAGAGTGACTGGCGCTGGTGGCACCGGCGTGCCGTGCACCTTCTTGTGGGTCGTCTGCGCCGTCACGAGGAAGTCCTGGGGCGCCACTGGCGCCTTGGTCGCGTCCAGCGGCACCTCCTCCTTCTTCGGCGGGACCTCCTCTGGCGCAGGCGGTGCAACCGCGAACGAGTCGTCTAGCTTGAAGTCCTTGAGCCCGCTCAGGTACTCTTCTTCTTCGCACGTGACCATGATCGGCTGGCCGATCGAGATGTTTTCCGCGCCTTCTGGCACCAGGATCTTGGCGAGGTAGGCGTCATCTTGCGCCTCGTAGTCGACGACCTAATGACGCGATGTGTCTCTGGTGAGTGGGTGGACTTTTGTGTATTGTAGCTGCATGAATATTTTGAGTGCGATGACATACCGCCTTGTCGGTCTCGATCTGGCAAATGATCTCGCCGGCCGAGATCTTGTCGCCCTCCTTCAGGCGCCAGCTCGCAAGGTTTCCCTGCTCCATCGTTGGCGAGAGTGCTGCGTAGCGAACGAGATCGTGATCAGACAAAGAAGACCGATTCCGGTGCAGTGACAGCCAGCAGACTCACCGGGGAGACCCACGACGTCGTGTGGCGGGTAGGACGCGAATCCACGCTGCGTGGTGGAGAGAAGCGCCGCTCGGCGCGTGGAGGCAGCAGCGGCGGAGCGGAGCGCACGCGAGAGCATGGTGGAGTTGGAGAGGAAGTGGAGGAGGAGGAGGAAGAGGGTGGTGGAAGCACGAATGACCCGGGCGTTCGATTGCGCGTCAGTGAGTGGCCCAACAGCGCGTCACACAGACACAAGCAAAAAAGAAGGGGAGGAGCTCCCAAGCAGAAAACGAGAGGATTCGTACCAGAAAAAGGTGATGTCTATCACGTGGATTACAAAAAATGGTAGATGAGCACAGCCGTGGCTGACATTCCAAAACACGGTGAGTTGGTGTTTTAGCTGCGGAAGGAGCGCGAGAACTGCTCGCGTGCAGATTGGAAGGCCTGCAAGTGGATTCAAACGTTGAGTCTACACGAATGGACCAAGAGACCTTGTGTATGCCGTACCTGAGAGATGGTGAGCTCGCTGATTGGAACCTCGCTGTCGATTCCCTGTTCAATAGAATGAGCGATTGAGAAATGCGAGGGCGGGACCTCAGTGGATGGATGGCGTGTACGTACGCGCATGAGCACGCGGTTCGAGATGGACGGCGTGTCGATTTCCAGGATCATACTGCATCATCTTGGTTAGTCTGTGAACGATGCAGGGGGTGGTGGTAGAGGCATATGAACAGGACGTACCCGCCGTCAACCACTTCATCCAGGGTCAGGAGCACCAGCTCGATGTTGTCGAGCAGCACGTGGCGGTCGACCCGTCCCCTGTTACACCAAGCACGCTGCCAAGTTAGAAGCCTCATACAAGTCATTTACGAAATGCCGCTGGTAACATACTTGAGAAGACCGCTGACGGTCTCGAAGGTGGAGTCCAGCACGTTCAACAGGATGATCTCGTTCTGCACAGAGATCACACAGATCACAGTCAGTCGTGCCACATCGTGTAGCTGTGCTCTGTGCTATCGAACCTCGTGCGCCGAGCCGATCACGTGCATCGTCACGTCCGATCCCGAGCGGAAGACGCTCACGATGTTCTCAAGCAAGATGATGTCGGCTACAAACCCCAATCCCAGCGTCAGTTCTCCCCAATCCTTCCTGCATTCCACACAGACCATCAAATGCCAGCAAACATGCCCTCCAGACGCGGGTTCGAATTCTTGGTCTTGAGGTAGATCTTCTTCTCGAGCGCGAGCTGCTCCTTCGAGGTCGGGTACGACTTGTCGTAGTACTTGGCGCAGACGCGGTTGCCGTCGCTGTCCAGCACGAAGATGGCTTTCACAAGGGGCGCAGAGGTCTGTGTAGAATGCACATGCATGTACATAGCGCATTAGTCTCTTGCTCGGCGGTGGGGGTACGTACACCAGCACTCGACGCGACGCACCTTCATTTTTCGTTTGCTTCTGTTGTTCGACGGTATCCTTGCGAAAAAAAGCAACAGGTTTTGTGACGGGGAAAGATCTGATTGGTCTAAATTCATACAAACTTGTGTATGATTGGGTGAAAATAGGACAGATAAAATGCTGAAAATTACGATAACCGATGTCCTAGCCTACAGTGAACAGCGACGCTCCACCTCAGGCGAAGCGGTACTCCTGGTGCTCAACCACCTCGCCATACTGGTCGGTCTGCACGAACCCGTTCGGGTAGCGTTGCTGGTCCTCTACAATCGTAGACGTGCCTGGACGCTGCGTCATCGTGAAGTCGGACTGGTCCAAGACGTCCAGCAGTGCCGGGTGGCTCAGGTGGAACGCTGGGGCGTTGGACCGCACTTGCGAACCGAGGCCGAAGATGCGGGACATGCGCTGCTGGAATCGGAACTTGTATGGCTTGGGCGGCATCGCCGACACGCCATCGGGGTCCTTGCGCTTGAAAGTGACCTTGTAGAATCGCTCGATCTTCTTCTCGAAGGTCCTAGGGTCAGATCCAAAACACCCAAGATCAGTAGTGTCCCACCTTAGGTCTGTCCATGAATGATAACGTACCACTGCTGAAGGATGTCGATGATACCAAAGTGGTAGAGCGATGGACCCGATACACTGGTGGCCACCTGCGTGAACAGCGACTCTTCGTGGCCGTTCTTGGCCATGCTGGACACGCCGCGAGTCATCATCACGTCGCTCGCGTCGACAAAGTACTCGGAACTCTGCACGCCCATGAGCAGACTGTAGTCCATGATGCCCTGGTCACACAAAAAGTCACTGTCCTTGTGGATCTGGTCGTAGATCTTGTGGGCCTGGCGTGGGTCGATCCGGATCTTCATCATCAAGTCGTTGTCCTTGAGCACAATGTTGGGCTCGTGGAAGTTCATGTTGTCGCCACACTCCTGGTTGCGCGTACTGCCGAACGTGTACGCGGCGTTGCAGTAGCGGCAGATCGTCTTGTCACCAGGCTTGGGCACTTTGGCGTTCCGGTCGACCCACGAGCCCTTGATGTCATAGCGATGGTGCACCACTTGCGTGTCGGCAAATAGGTTCGCCATGACCACAAAGTAGTACATCTTGCCGTACAAAGAGACCGCGTGGCAGCCGTAGAAGCGCGTGAGCAGCGTGTTCTGGTTCGAGGTCATGTACCCTTCGTAGTTGCCGGCGATCTTGCGCAGGAAGTTGCACTCTTCCGGTGACATGGTCTTGACGATCAACCGCTCATCACCGGTGAAAAACATGAACGCGCCACTGCGGCCTTCACTGAACTGCTCCTTCGTGGTGGCACCAAACAGGCTGACGTACTCGGCGTCACTGATACCGTACGTAAGACGGATGTTGCGGAATGCCGTCGGGCAGAACGACCAAAACTTGACGTGCTGTTTCTGTCGGGAAGGCAAGTGTGCTTGTCAATCCAATGCACTAGGTGGTGTCATGGATGGAGCATCGACGTACCTTCTCGCCCTCGCCGGAGATCGGGATCGTGATGACCTCGTCGATCACGGCACGCACAGACTCTTTGATACCGGACGTGGTGTAGTACAGAATCTCGGAGCGAAGCGCCGTGTTCACTTGCGGGCTCAGGTCGACATCGACATCTGCTGAGTCCTGGCCACCGTTTCCAGATCGGCTGTATCAGACACAAGCAGTGGTACAAGGATGTCAGCCATTGATGCACCGAGCACGGTGGAGGAGGGCGAGTGGCACGTACTGTTCAATGCTGTTGACAGCGAACCAGATCACGTAGTCGAGGTAGCCCTTGGCGGCGATCAAGAACGACACCACTTGGCGCAAGACTTGGGCGACCGCCTCTTTCGAGCCGCCCTTGGAAACACCATTCTGGTCGACGCTCTGGGATGCCATAAAGTACGCGCACATGTACATGAGCAGCAGCAGGAGCCAGTAAAAGACGTACGCGCCCGTGAAGAACGACACGTAGTTGAGCACGCGGAGGCGAATGTTGTACGTCTTGGGCACGCCACGCAAGTACAGACGGTGCCAGGCCATCGTGAGCACAAACACCGACACGAGCACGACAATGATCACGAAACTGTAGATGAGAATCCAGGGCCTTCACGCACATCACCACCGATTAGCGAATCTGCAGTCTAGTCACTCACACACAAGACGGCCACGTACCATGTCTGCGTCTTGAGGAAGCTGGCGCTCTTGCATTCATCGATCCCTTCCCCGCACTCGTCGGCGCTCTCACAGCACACACGCGAGGACGCCAGACAGAAACCGACGATGGACGCAGAGTCACCACCGTACTTGATCGACTGGCCATCCACAGCGAAGAAGCCACCGGCGCCATCGACGCGGAACGCGATCACCGCCATGATGATGCCGCCGATCCAGACCCAGACGTTGTACCACCGCATGAGGTACTTGTAGCTCGTGAACGGACTCGTGAGGGAGAAGAACAGGTCGCACGCCATCACGAGGCCCCAGGCTTCACTGGTGAAGAAGAAGAACTCGGTGGCACCGGCGAGTTGTCTGCAGTTCACCTTCGAGTCCGCGTCGCCTGGTTGGTAATCCACCGCGATGTTGAGCAGCAGACAGAACGCGAAGAAGATACCGAGCACGGCGCGGTTGTGGACGATCGGGTTTGGGTGCTGGTGCCAGTGTTTCTTGCTGTGGTAGGTGACGATCACGGCGCTGCCACAGAGAATCGTGGTCAAGGAGCCAGCGATGAGGCCGATCCATCGCTCCGTGTACAGCGCGATCGTGAGGCCCAGGAACGCGAGCGCGAGGCAGCAGCCAAGCAACTGGGATTTCTTGTTTTCGAACCAGCGGATCTTGGTGTTCGGAACCGACTGCGCGCGGCCACGGAATTGAGACGTCATGTCCTTGTTGATCACGCGGATGACGTTGTTGTGGCCCGCGGTGCGTGGCGTGTGATGCGGTTGCTGGTGCGCGACGCCGCCGACGATGCTGTCGTTCGCGCCGAACTCGTTGGGCGTGAAGGGCACGCGGCGATACGTCATGGTCGAGTCGTTACCTTCCGGCGTGCGCACGTTGGACGGGTTGTTGCCGCCGGAATACTGGTGCTGGTAGTAGGGCACGCCGCTGGCGTGGCTGGGCGCGTCGTCGCCGTTGTGGAGCTCCATGAGGAATACGTGGGTGCTCGCGGGCGAGCGCAGGTTGGAACGGTCTTCGAGCACCGGGATGTTATTGCGGCGGTCACGGAGTTGCGGCGGCGCGTCGCTGGGCATTCCCGAGTCCGCAGAACCGGACGCCTCTGTGGATTATTAATACGACTACGTCGCGCACACGCTGTACAACTCGGAGAGGCAGTGATAGAGATCTCCGTGGCGCAGGCAATGGAATTCCGCGGCGCGGCGGCGTTCGCTCGTCTTCGCTTCGTGATGCAGCGGAATCGAATCGGTCGAGCAAAAAGGTGAGAGTGTCCAATGTTTGTCACACGGGTGTCACTCGGAAGGGGGAACGGCTTCCGGCACCCCTAGCCGCGACCAAGGTGTGGAAGTGCTGAACTGTTCTGTCTGCCGTTTTGGCAGTGGCGAAATCGAATCCCGTACCCCTTTCATAATGGCCGTGGGCCACGCAATAGCCACGGCCCGTGGTAATTGCCAGTGTCCAGATCGAACCACTGTAGAGCCCACCAATTGCACATAGAAAGCACAGTATTCGAGAACTCTTGCTCGCCAACCGAGGCATTATCGACCCTACAAGGTCCACGAAGGTGTCATAATGCAGCCTACATCCTCACCAACCTTACCCCCGGCGCTTCGCGCCCCCGCCTCTTCAATTCTCGGGTTTTCAACCCTAGAGTGTTGGGGTACTTTTGGTAATTATTTGTTTCACTCTAAACCGGATCCAACTGTGCACCCTAAATGCCACAGATTTGGGCTACAGCCACAGACTGTACAAATCTGGACACTGGCAATAGCCACTATTTTTTAAAATAAGCTATTAAAATAGTATCATACCGGTATTGATACCGGATATCGTACCGGTAATAATCAATGTGACGTCATTGTTCGATATTTTTTACGTGCATGCATCATCGGTCCCGTAATTACGCCGTCATCCACCGTAGCTCCCCACCACGTCGCCGGCATCACCGGCATCGCGTCCACGTCGAAAAGCGCGTGCTTGCGCTCGTGGATCCTTCGCGCTGGTCAAACCAGTCTCCCGCGCTCACTCTGCAGCTCGCGCCGCCGTACCTACGTCACACATACATACACCACTGATAGACCCATGTCGCCTCCTCCCTCGGGCAAGAACGTGGGCGCGCGCGACCTGATCAATGGCGGCATCCTCCAGTGCGTCGAGGCCGCGACGCTGGGCATGCCGTTCGAGGTGTGGAAGACCCGCATGGGCCGCTACCGCACCGAGACCACAACGCAGGCGTTCCGCAACGTGATGCGCGACGGCGGCGGCGTGTCGGCGTTTTGGGCGGGCACCGGCCCCAAGATGGTCGAGTCGGCATCCAAGGGCGCGATCCTGCTCTTCGCCAAGGAGGCGATCGCCAACTCGCTGCTGACGGCCGGCGTGGGCGAGACGGCCACGGGCTTCTTGGCCGGTGCCGGCGGCGGCGTCTGCCAGGTCGTGGTCATGGGTCCGTGCACGTTCCTGGTCACGGCCGCGGTCACCGGTGACAAGTCGATCACCACCTCGCAGCGCATCACGAACGTCTACGGCGCGCACGGCCTCAAGGTACATGCGGGGCCCGTTTTCGTCCTTCTTCTTGCATCTATACTAGGAAACACGATCCTATCACGCCTCGTTTGTATCATAGGGTTTCTACCCCGGCGGCACGGCGATCGCGTTCCGCCAGGCCACCAATTGGGCCTCGCGCCAGGGCTTCACCGAGATCGTGCGTGGCCGCTTCAAGGTCATGTTCCACGGCGACCCGGACGCCAAGCTCACGGTGGCGCAGGAGGCTGGCGCCGGTATCGTCGGCGGCGCGCTCGCCTGCTGGAACCACCCGTTCGAGGTCGCGCGCATCCAGATGCAGTCGGCGGCAGACCGCGGCGAGCCAAAGCAGAACATGATCCAGGTCTTCCGCACCGTGGTCAAGGAGCAGGGCACACCAGGCCTGTTCAAGGGTATCATCCCACGGCTCGGCCTGGGCATCTGGCAGACGCTCTTCATGGTCACGGGCGCCAAGCTCGTCAAGCAGGCGCTTGAAAACAAGTAAGAGTCTCGCCACGTAACGCCGAGTACAGTATTACGTAGCGTTGTGCGTCCATTCGATCTAGATCGGCGGTAATCGCTCCATGGACTGGGTACTGCCGCTGCGACTGCCGTGCACTCGCGACTGCACACGCAGCACCGGTAGGGACGTCTCCTTGAGCATTTGAGAAGCGCCTCGATGCGTACGAAGCAGCGTCGTCTTGTGGGCCAGCACCCTGGCAGCCTGCGCTGTCTCGCGTGGGTACTGCTGCCTAGTCTGGCGTGTTGACTGCCGCCTTGTGTATTGTCGAGCGAGGTGGAATGCAGCGGCAGCTCTGTCGAGGGCCTCGCGCTGGTGGCTCAATCGGAGTAGTCTCATCACTGTGCCTAAGGCCTTCCACAGCCCCTGTCGACGGCGGTACAAGCGATAACAGCGCTGAAGTCGAATCGCTGCACGCGTCCTCCGCCAGCGAAACGCGTACAGCCCCACAGCTCCTCTAAGGCGCTGGCGACACTTGAGAACGTAGTGCAGATGCTCACAGTGGGCGTGGAAAACACACTGGATACGCATGGCGGCGTGGTGGCGGCGGTGTTGACGTGCCGCGTACTCTCGTGCTCGTGCCGCTGTCAATGCGTCGTCCAGGAGCTGCTGGCGCGTGCGCTGGGCACGCCTGCGAGCCAGTAGCCCACGCACATGAGCCTGGAGACACACGGCCGAGTCGTACCAGTGGCGTAGCACGCGGTGTTGTTGCTGGAGAAGCGCAACGGTCCGTCGTTCGACTTTGTCGTCCAACACTAGAAGCTCACGACTTCGCAGGGGCTTGCGATGGCGATCCACGCGAACATCGTATTCGCCACTTGGCAACCTGTCGGGTAGATACAGCAGTGGCTTGGACGACAGCAACCGGTTCCATGACTGCTGTGCGTGGGCGACACCACTGCCAACTGCAGCACGCGCCTCGATGTACTGGGTGGTATACAATGAGAGATCCCATGGCGGGGGGTCACCGTGCTCCATGGTGGTCAGGCTTTGTCTGGTTGTCCTGCTTGATGAACCCAGGGTGGTATAATTAACCGATCGGACGGTCGTGTGCTCAGATCCGGGGGACGGTCGAGCTGTATCGCCCGTCGTTCGAACGATAGACAGAGAGCAGTCTCAAGCCAGTGAGTTCGTTCGTTCACCGTGAAGCAACCCCTCTCTCTCAAATATGGCACTCAATCGCGCAACGCAGGCCGGGTTTTGCCACTTCGACGAGCGCAACGCCGGTGGTCGATACCAGACACAAGCCGAGCTCAAACGCTTCCAGCATGTACTCCATGCCACCCGCCCCATCGTGGATGTCGGTGAGAAGAGCGGAGACGACTCGCTTCCTCCTGGGATCCCTACGTGAGTGGTCAACCTCCCGATGCCCACATACGCAAGTGAGGAGCTCATTGCGTCCTGGTTGTGTGCCATAGGACGCGGGAGCGGGCCGATGGATTGAGCACCTTGGCCCGGCGCATGAAGAGTGAGCAGGATGCCCACGCACTGCGAATCGCGCACATGAATCGGCGTATCAACGAGTACCACAGCAAGGTGTGATTGAGGTGATGCTGCTTGTGTTCTGTGGTCGATTGACACACGATGTATGAGGGTACAGGAAGAGGAGCGGCTCCAGGCGAGCACAGTTACGACCAACTTTCCTGCCATGCATCCATCGACCCAGAGGATTTCCGATGGCGTAGCCATTCGCATTCGATCGTGAGTGTCTTTGGTTTATTCACTCGTCGCGTCACGCTCTCATCGATGCATCATGATCCACTGGTGCAGACCCCGTCCGCCAAACATCATGAATCAGTCGGTGAGGTCACCACGGTTCCCGGAACTGCAGGCACCGTCGTCACCGCCATTCTCGCCTCGTGCACCATGGGATCCATCGTCCCCGCCTTCATGCTACTCGTCGACGATGCCGTCGCCGCGATTCATGGACTTGTCCAACCGCGAGTCGCGCGATCTGTACTGCGACGCTTTGTTGGACTACATCCGTCAGCAGAAAGACGAGGCCCAAGCCAACGCCGGTGACAACGACACCACAGCTGAGTTGCCTTCTCTGCCGGAAGGCTGGGAAGAGAAGCGCGATGCCAAGGGCCGAACCTTCTACGTTGATCACATCAATCGCGTGACCACGTGGACAGACCCTCGATTGCCATAGACTCTGGAAGCAGTGGAAAACGAATGCATTTCAGTGTAAAAGTAGAAAGGATTGAAACCGAACTGGCTCATAGCTAGCTCTTCGAACGGCTCAGGATGTCCTTGCTGTGCTCGACGGCGTTCTTGAACTGGAAGCGGTCGTACGTGCGCAGCCATTCTGACTTTTGCGGGGTGCCACTGCCGGTGGGTGTACGCTTGGAGAAGGCCTCGAGCGTCACGCGCGCCATGTTGGACAACGTCTCTGCCTGCTCGCGTGCCTTCTTGAGCTCGACGGTGGCCTGCTTGACTTCCTTCTGTGTAGCTTTGACTTCATCGTACGTGTGGCGACGGCGTATCGCGAGATCCGATGGAGGCACCGTGAGGTGGTGCGACTGCGCGAGCACGAGCGGCTCAAACTCATCATCCTTCAGCTTCTGTAGGAACAGCGCGAGTGAACCACCGCCCGTACGCTTGGCCTGGAGGCGAGCGAGGAGGTACTTGGTGATGACCTCTGGCGCGAGCGCAGCGTGGGGCTGGTGATGGCTACCGATCGAGTGATGATTGTGGTGGTGATGCGACATGGGCTTAGCCTTGCTACCTCCGCTTGGGTGGTGCTCAATGTCTTCGCCAGCAGCACGCAGCACACTGCGACGGTCGAGCAGGAGCTGTGGCATCGGCTTGGCTTGCTGCCACCACCAAGCACATGATGAGTCAAAAGTCACTGGCTCCATCTCAATGCGACACGCTTACATCATGCTCCTGTGGATCCTGGGGCGCCGCCATGATGGTGATGCAGTTGAGACCCGTGTCTTCGTAGATACCGAGCTCCAGTGTTTCATTGATGCGCCAAAAGAGCTTGGTACCATCGTAGAGAAGACTGCGTTGACCGGAGCGACTGTGGGACGGAGAGTTCGGGTTATCGCCCTCGAGAGCCGCCTTGTGCAGTGGCGAAAAGTTGACGTGGTCCAACAGCTTCTGCGCCGAACGCACAGAGATCTTGCACACCTCACTGGATGATAGGCATGAGAAAGAGAGCACTGTTCAAAGAGAGCCATCGTGAGACGTACCAGGTGAACGTGGGCATGTCGCCGCCAGCCTCAGGGCTGCCCAGGAGCGAGCGCGAGCTCATGGTTGATGAGGCGTAAAGATGCAGAATCGTACAACGTACTCGTAGTCCTCTGCCTCTACAGCGATGATGATGATGGACAAGATCCAAAAAGGTTCTGATCGCTTCGTGTCCACCTACAAATAGACTGGCAACGGGAAGCAACCTTGCGGATCTCTCCGTTTGACTGACGATATCTATTCTTGTGAGTTGTGTTCAGAATGCACTAGGCTCGTTTGCCCTGAAGGTGCTTCTTGCCGCCTTTGACCAGAGCCACCTTGCTGCTCTTCTTGCCAGGGAGACGAGTAGGTAGCCAGATGCCCATGTCTCGCATGTTGGCGAGGAGTTGGTCATTGTTGAGCTTGGCCTTTGCCGTCGGCACCTTGTGAGGTACTGGCGTCGGTTCCATCGCCATTGGTACTGGCTTGGCGTTGGCCTTGGAAGGGCTCACGTCCACACCGGTCGGCTGCTTACCCGTACCACGGTGGCCCTCGTGGCGGCGACAGAGCCCGTTTGAATGCATGCGGTTGAGGCACCTCTCATACTGGCAACGGTGCAGTGAGCAGTACTTGGTGGCCGTGATCTTGTCGCACAACGACGCCGAGCAGAGGTACACGCGTTGGTCCGGTGCGAGGCTCTCTGCCTCGCGGCACTTGGGGCAGAACCAATCCCCATCCGGGATGGTGGCGAGTGGTGGTGACAGGCAGAATGTGTGGAACTCTCGTCCGCAATCGTTGTCGCACAGCAGCAGCGAGTGCTGCGAGTCATTGCGGCCACACTTGGCACAGCCGTTCGCAGTGGACGGGCTGTCTATGGAGGTGGTGTCGGCACGAGAACCGCTTAGATCCAACGGGTTGCGTGGGCGAACATCTACCCTGTCTTGATACGACAGCCCTGCTGTAGAATGCTTTTGTTTGAGTGGTGATGGCTTGGCAGCTTGCGACGGCCACCCGCTCCTCTCTTGCAATTGCGATCCAGTGCCTTGGCTCAACTGCGAGTCTAGCACCGCAGCCAATCGACGGCGCGCAGCCAGCGGCAGGCTGATCTTCTTCTGACTCGCGGTGCTTGTTGAGGTGACAGACATGGCAGCAGCACGAACCGATGAAGTATCAGTGGTCCTCTGCGCCGCAGTTGATGCACTGTTCGTATACGTAGGCGACTGCATCGGCAGCGGCTCATCTTCTTCCGATGGATCATCCCCATCATCATCTGCAAAGAGGTCGTAAGCGCGTGTGTTTCTTAACATGGCTTTGATGATGGTTGGTACTTACCGGCAGCAAAGAAATTGGTGGTGGTGGAGTGCGACGTCGATGGTGGAGACGGTTCCGGCTCACGCATTGGCCACAGGTTTCGCTGCATCATCATACCACCTCCGTGGCCACCGGGCTGGCGGGGCGAAGTAAACTCCACTGCTGGCTGCGAATGCAATGGTGGTCGTGTTTCCACGCGCTTCTCATCGAGTTCTTTGACGGTGCGTATGATGGCGGTCGTGGCCGTGGTCAACGCCAGCTCCTTGGACGCCGCGTTTCCATCCGACGTGGTCGCCACGACCATCAAGAAGAACGACGACACAAATGCCATCGCTCGCTCCAGTGCGGCCTCCACCGTAAGTGCCACGACTGCTGGCGACGGCGTCAGCGTCAGCGTCGGAACTGCTGGTGTGGCAGCGGCTGCAGTCGACGTGCCTGCTGCTGCTGCCGTCGGTGGCATGGCCGTCGTAGGTGAGGACTTGATCGCCTCCAGCACGACACGCAGCCGCTCTTTGAGGTCGTCCGCCTCGTGCTTCCAGAACGAAAGCTTGGTGCGCACCTCCGTATACGCATCGGCGCGTGCCTCCCGCCACAGATGATCCAGCGGGAGACGCACATGCTGCGCCAGGTCTGGATCCACGCGGTGTTCTGTTAAAAACGCATGGAGACGCATCACGTCGCGACGGATCGCCTCCAGCATCAGCGGTCCACAGTCAAAATTCTCATGCGGCGTGGCCGTCGTGAGCGCGAGTGGCATCGCGCCAGGGTTCTTGTCCATCGCGAGCGCGGTCTCGAGGGTCGCCTGCAGCTTGAGGATCTCGGCCAGCGTGTGTGTGGAGCTCCACTGCATGGGGTGGCTGTGGGACGCGCGCCGCGCCGCCAGCGCGTGCTCGGCGCGGCGCAGCTTGAGCTTCATGTGCTCAATGTCGCGCGCCAGGCGGTTCAGATCGTTGGTGTCCGTGTCGTAGCGTTGGCGCACGCGGCGTCCGCTGTCGGCATCGTCCGATGACGCGCCGCTGTTGGCATCAGCGTCGTCTTCATGGTGGCGGGCTGGGGAATCACATAAGACCACCGTGAGTGATGGTGGAGTCTGTCAGTCTCTACTACAGTACAGTAAAGTATACCTCCTTTCTGCATGCGTTGGCGCTGGGCTGGCGGGAGGAAAGTTCGACTGGGGATTCACAGCATGCACGTCGGTGAGTATGACAAGGAGGCCGCCGGTTTCCGTGGCTGGCGACGCACCGCGAGGCCAGTTCCTGTGTGGAGATGGCGGCCAGTTGGTCCAGCGCCGACACGTCGCTCGGCTTGCGCTTGCGCGTATTGATGACCGGCATTTTCGTCACTGTGTTTTGTTGTCTTTTGTGTTTGTTTTCTTCGCTGTCGGAATGGGCCACACGTGTCGTCGAGTCGAATGGCGACTCTGCTCAAGCACCAACAGACAGACAACGCGTGCGCTAATAGACTGGAGGGCTCCTGTGGTCGCCTGCGTCGGGCGGTGGGTGGGCTTCGCGCGCGTGCGAGTCCCACGCAGTCGTACTGTATTGGGTTGGGTGCCGTGGTCGCCCGTCGATTCTGGTGGAAGATCACACTCGCGATGGAGGCGGCATTTCAGGTTTTTTGTATTAAACCTCAAAATACGAATGAACCGGAATCATGAAAAAAACCTATTTTGCAGGAGCAGCCCTCTCTCTCTCTCTCTATGCATCATCGGTGTGCGCCGAGGTGATGGCGACGGTGTCCTGGGCCGCTTTCCGTGCATCGCGTTGGGCCTGGCGCGCGGCCTTGGCGGCCTCGATCTGTGCGACCGCTTCCTCATCGAACAGGTTGATCGCCTTCATCACGGCGGCGATCGCCACGGCGTCGAGCTTGGAGGCCATGAGGTTGATCGAGTTGCGGCCACGCCATAGCACGACGTTGAGGACCATTTTCCTGTGAATAGAAAAAAAAATGTCAGCACAGAAAGAAAAAAAAGGGGGGTGAGGCACACCAGTGCAGGTCTACGTACTCGGCGATAGACTGGTGCGGGCGATCGAAGGAGCAGACCACTGTGCCCAACGGGGACTCGTTCAACGCCTTGCACATGCTCTCTTCGAACTCGTCAAAGTCGAGGAGCTCGCCGTGGCGCTGCAACAGCATCTGCATATCACGAGGCGAAATCTGGATCTTGCGCTTGCTGATGAAGGGCAGCACCATGCGCAGACCGACTTGGCACAACCGGTAGTTCTTGCTACCATCGGCCAAGGTACCGAACTCAAACATCTTGACACCGGTGTAGATGACCTTGAACTTCTTGGCCTTCATCTCGTCCAGCAATGCCATCGTGATGCTCTTGGTGACAAACGTCACTGCCTTCGCCTCGTCCGAGCGAGTGATAAGCTGCGTCGGGGAGAATGAGTCGCTGACGCCGTAGCATCCCTTAATCATCTGGTACTGATCCTCGGCGAATGCAATGTACTCCTCGCCCTTGGCAGTGCCACGTCGCTCGCGACGATTCTGGCGCTCGCACTTCGGAGCCGCTGGCTTCTCTTCCGTATCGTCAGCAGCGTCCGCGTCAGCGCCAGCCACATCCTCTTCATCGTCGTTGGCCTCTTCAACCGAGCCGTCCACGGCGTCCTCGCCATCGATAGCGACGGCGTCACCAACACTCTCGTCCACCGCAGACACAGCGGGAACATCAGCCGCCTCAGCAGCTACTGCTGGGGCTTTCTTCGCCGTCGGCTTCGTCCACACTGGCACCTCATTGGGAGGCGTCGGCGCCGTCTTCTTGAGCAAGCAAATGAAGAACCCTCCCGTGTTCTAATGCGTCATCAAAGGAGGACATCAGTAAGCAGTAACCACATCCACAAACAGCGATCCAACGTACCTCATCGTGTGGCACACAGCGCATGCAGCGCTCCAGCTGGAACGTGGCGGCCTCCTCGGGCGTCGGTGGGAACATGGTCGCACGGATGCGGTTCTTCGGGTTCTTGCGCGACTCGTTGGCTGGGTCGATAAACTCTTCGTACGACTTGTACTCCTTGAGCTCCGAGTCGAGCACCTTCCACGTCGACTTGCCCGGCCGACGCTTGAGCAATGGCAGCACGTTGGTCACGTCCACCAACTCGAGCGCGCCCTCCGACCAGCGCAGCAGCTCGGCCACGATCGCTTCGTTCTCCATCGGGTTGAATGTACACGTAGAGTAGCACATGTAGCCACCGATCTTGAGCAGCGACACGCCGCGTTTGGCGATGTCCAGTTGGAGCGGGTGCAGCGCGAGGCCGTTCTTGGCGTCCCAGTTCTTCCAGATCATTGGGTTCTTGCGCATCGTGCCGTCGCCACTGCACGGCGCGTCACACAGCACGCGGTCAAAGAACCCATTGCGCTTCTCCTCCTCCCCACCGAGGAACGGGATATTCTGGGCCTCGTGGCAGGTCACCACCAACGCTGGCGACGCAATACGCTTCGACTGTTGTCACCACACGCGGATTAGACTAGTCTAGACCTCGTAGCTAGGTAGGTAAGTACATACCTGGTGCACGAGCATGTAGGCGCGCTTCTGGTCCACGTCGTTCGCCACGACCATACCGGTGGGCAGCTCGCCCATCACGGTCTCCTGCGCATGCAGCGACTCGAGCAGCTGCGATGTCTTGGAGCCTGGTGCCGCGCACATGTCCAGCACTTTGTGGTGCGGCTCAACGCCGAGCACGAGCGGCGGGATCATGCTCACGGCCTCCTGGCGCGTGATGTTGCCGCTGTCCGAGAGCTCCACGAGCCATTTCTGGAAGCTCGAGAGGATCTCCAGCTTGCGGATACGGCGGCGCTCGACCGACCACTGAAAGCCCTTGTGGTTCGGGTACCACGGCATCTCGCTGATGGGTTTGACCTCCTCATCGTCCACCACGAGCCCGTCAAACTGGAACTCGGTTTGGATGCGCTCACGGATTCTATGGCCAGTTCAGTTGATGAATGCTATGCGGCATAGCATGCGACACAGTGATCCATACCTCTCTGCGAACGCGCACGAGTTGTTGATGCGGAACGTGGTCGGCAGCGGCTTGGCGAGGTATTGCACGAACGTGTCCCATTCGTCGTCAGGCACGACTTGTTGGGCCTGGTAAAACTTGGTAAAGTTGTCGTTGGAGAAGACAAAGTCGGTGTAGTTGTCCTGTTTGGATGTATGCCATTCGTCCTTGCTGCCCTCGCCACGGGTCTTCTTGTTGCGGTAGAACCGCGCGCCGCCGTTGCGACGTCCACGCTTGCCCATGGTGACCTGGAGTGTTGTGAGAATGCACTGGTTGGCGAGCATCAGGGACACCTGAATTATCAAAACAAGGTACACAGTGTAGTACTACAGTACTAGTATGTGGCAAGATAGCGGAGGGCGAGTTGCCACTCAACCTGGTTTTGTCATCTATTGTCAATATATTTTTGATGAAATATTTATTATACTATTATACTGAGAATGGAGCGGGATTGGCGTTGGTGGCTTGCTTCCGGTCGCAAGCCTCGACTCACGCGAGTACGGCGGCACAGACCGACACGTCATCTCGCTTGCCCAGCTTCTTGTGGGCGAACGCGAGTAGGTTGGAGGCACTGTAGAAGGCCAGTTGGCGCACCCGCTTTTCCTTGTTGAAGCTGGGGCGCGTGATCTCAAACGACGGGATGCTAGTGCACTTGGCACGGAACGTCTCGTACTCCTCCTGGTCGAGGCTGGTGTTGGCCTTGAGCTCCTCGACTGCTTCACGGCAAAAGCCAGCGGCGGAGACCGCGAACGGGATGTAGTGGTCGCAGTTGGTGAAAGTGTCGACTGCACATTGCACCGTGTTCTTTGCGATCAGTTCGGCGTTGGTGGGATTCGATTCCACGGCGTCCAGCACTTGGTCCACAAAGAGGTTATCATGGACACCATCGGAGAAGAGAAGGCAGACGTCGCCTGGCTCGAAGCGACAGCTCTCGATGTGGATGTCCGATGAGTAGTTGATCGCCTGGTTGCTGGATACCACGGCTGGAACGTTGAAATCGTAGATGATCGAGTCGCTCTCGAACACCACCATGTCGCCACGAAGCAGCACACACTTGCAATCACCCACAGTGAGCACGTGCATCATGCACGAGTGTTCGTCAAAGTACACGGCGGTGATGGTCGAGTCCAAGCGGCCTTTGCGGCGCGTCGACTTGCGCGCATTCTTGGTGGCGATCTGCATGTACTGACTGAAATCCGACACCTGAATTGGACCGTCGCGTGAGCGCTTCTTGAGTTTGCCCAGCATCGTCAGTGTCTCGGCCACGAGGATGCGCGCCAGCACGCCAGAAGACTTCATTGTTCCGGAGACACCGTCAGCAACGACCATATAACCGGGCCCATAGCCCACCGCATCATCGCCATGATAGTTGTGCTGTGAGCTGCCGACAGAGGAAAATGCAGTCTTGCGCGAGAGGCGACTGGAACCACCGAGCCCGTTAGACTTGCGCGGGGTGGTCGCGGTCGTGGTGGCGTCCGTGGGCGACTTGCAGTTGCGCATGCGCGTGAAGAGGTACTGCGCCGCGTTCATTTTGGTGGGCGAGCGGAATGATGGGGAAGTCGCCAACTTGTGCCAACTTGGGGATCGCCAACTTTCAGACCACTGTGAAACCAACGCCGACGATTCAACGGAAACCGTGACGTTGGCGGGCGTGGGAAGTTGGCGATTATTGGGATGTGGGCGAGTGCACTCACAGAGTTCGCTGCCGGGGGACGAAATGACAACAAGCAAGCACTGCTGCCACCGATCGGAAGGTTGTAAAGCGGCTAATTACTGGCCTTTCTACCTTGCCATTTTGACCGTGGAAATGGAAGAAACTGGAGGTGATCGGTGGCGAGAAGAGTGGCTGAGTCAAGTCGAGGGACGTGTGTAATACCGGAATTTCCACCAATGGTTAGGGCAGATGGCTCCTATCGAATGTTGTTTGAAGGTTGCGTGAACGTACCGTGGGGCAACATGGGCGGTCCTACGCAACCTCCGAAAGCATGGACTACAATGACACCGGCCGCTTGAAGCTGCTCTTGCTCAGCGATCTCGACGGCCAGATTCGACGCGTCACCTCACTATGCGAGCACATCGTATGCTCGCTGGATAGCGATCTGGATGCGGTGCTTGTCTGTGGAGGCTTCGTTGCGGAGCGTGAGCCTGGCGCGTATGGCCGCAACGAGGCTGTGGCCGCTGCGGAAGGAGATATGATGGCGCTCATCTCACGGCTCGAGGCGATCGTGTGCCGCGTGCTTTACGTCCCTGGGGAGGTACGACTCACGCTGAATTTGTGTCGGATTGCGCCCAATGTACTCACTGTCTTGCTGACTCAAGAATGACCCGCTGACGACGAGACCAACTTGGGAGGAGTTCACGCCCAACCTCACACAGTACTCGGTGAACTGCTTCGCAAAGATGGAGAAGCTTATTCCAGGCGTTGGTGTGATGGGTGACGAAAACTACATGAGGTGCGTGTCGATTCGTGCTCCGTGTGTTCGGTATCTGCTGGTTCTCACAGACAAAAAAAGACTCCTTGGCGAGGAGAAGAATCCTGCCGCAGGTCTAGATCTTCTGCTGGTGCTGCGTGACACTAGCGCCGCAAACGGCCTGCCAGAACTAGATACGATTGAAGATTCGCGCCGCATTGAGATTGTTGGGGGTGTCCATCCGAAGATTGCGTCCACCGATGGCATCATCTTTCCAGGTACTGTATGAAATGGCGTCGATTTGGACCGGGATCACACGAAGGAGGTGATGACCGTTCCAAAATGCGTGTAGGCTCGCTACGACTGGGCCAGTTTACGATACTGGAGCTGATTCGCGATTACAGCGATGACTCCTGGCACATCGACTCCTGCCGCACTTTGACCCTGCCTCCGAATGACACCGATGAGGAATAATCGAAGGAGGAGTTGATGCCCGCATCGAATAGTTGTATGCAAAGCGATTACTGCTGAAACGTGGTTCGAATCCTCTGTGTGCAATGAAGAATGCCCTTGCTGTTGTGAGGTCGACAATCTAGCAGTGTGGAAGGTAGGGTCGGAGGGCTAGTACACTCTACTCTATCGAATACTGTAAATTGTTGTACCGTGATATCCAGTCACTGCGGCAACTTGCATGCAATCAATGTATGGCATACACTATATGCAACGATAAAGCTCCGTCGTCTTCTGCGTCCACAACCAGAGCCTGCAGCACCAAGTTGGTGCCACCAACACACTTGTTGCCGTGACCATCATTCTTTGGATACCATCGTAAATTACTTGTCTGATTCCTCCAGCAATCTGATTCCTCCAGCCTTTCTTCGACACTCCCTCGTAAATTACCAGTGGAGGATTTTTTCCCCTTCCCGCGGGAAGAGAAGCAAAACGAGAAGCGGCATCAATCATTCCGATTGACACCAATGGAGCGCATGCAACCGTTGCCTGCGCGACCTGGCGCCGCATCGTCCCAGGGTGTCGACTTGCACGAGCTCGAGCGCCTGCGCATGCTGGTGCGCTTCGAATTTGACGACAAACTGTCGCGAGATCAATTGATCGCGGCGCTGCTCCAGTGTCACAACAACACACGCGAGGCGTATCATTTGCTCAAGGAGCAGCGGCGCGAAGAGGAGCTAGCGATGGCTGCGGAGGAGGCAGCCAGACAAGACCATACAGCATTAGCAGCACAAGCCACCAACACCAACAACGCCAACGGCTTGAAGCGCCCCAGTGATAACACGGACACCGCCATGAACGCAACGACGAAACGCCATCGCTCCGAGAGTGAGAACATCGACGTTGATCTGTCGCAAGATGACGATGAAGTCATGGTGATAGATGCCACACAGCCAGTCAACACAGCCCCACCGCCCGCACCAGCACCAGACCTCGAGCGGGCGAATCAACTGCTCACCGCAGTGGTTCGTGATGTGTTCCTGGACAGGAACAGTATGGCAGCCGATCGCTGGATACCTGAGGTCGCCGAAGCACTAGCCGTGACTCTGGGTGGCGATGTCGACGGTCGCTTAGCTGGCGTGGTCGATGCACTCGCCAAATCCCTCCAACAGTTGAACCCCAGTGACGTGCCTGCTGTGCTTGCGGACGGGGTGGACCAGATCCTACGCGTGCTGCGTATTCTTTCCAGTTTGGATCAGCACGAGGTGGTGAGTGCTGAACACTGAATAGCTGATGCGTTGAGATCGAGTTGGTCGATACTGATCGAATTATTGTTATGTGCAGGTGATGGAGATGCATCCGAGTGACGCAGAACTCCATCGCCATACAGAACACTCTGCAAATGCGTACGCGCGGGCAACAGACGCAGCCCTGAACGTGGCGCAACAATCCGACGCTGCGCGAACTGCGATCAGTGTGTTGACTGATGCATGTGCGCGCTTTCTTGCAAGGAAGGAATCCATCCGCAAGTTCGAGACGGAGATGGTGACGAGCCGCCAAAAGGCTCGTGCCCACGTGGACGATCGCAACACAAGAATCAAGAAGGACCTACAAGACGCGAAGGTGTTTGTTGAAGATAGCGAGCGTGAGCTGCAACAGGTCCGAGTCGAGTGCGCAAAGGCGACGGCTGCGCAGAAGACGCTTCTGACTCAGTTCCGAGATGCGCTGATCGAGGAGGGTGTCGATGAACACCTTGCGGATGGTGAATCCATCGTCAGAATGATGGAATCCACTACTGATGAGGCGCGTGTTGTGCTGCACGCCCGCAGTGCGAGTTTCGCTGCGTTCCTCGACCGGAAAAAGGACGTCATGCAAGCCAACCTTCGGCTTGTTTTCTTTCAACGGCTTCATTCTCTGCTTCACGCGATCAAGCCACGCGTTGAGGAATGGCTTCGTGCGTCGTCGACAAGAGCGAAACAAGTGAAGACACATGCAATCTGTGAAGTCGAGGACAAGCTGCGACTGTTTGTGCCTCAGCTGACTCACATGCTCGGGGTTTACTACGACTTTCAGTCTCTTCGCCAGCGGAGTGCGAGCGAGGATATCAAGAAGCTCGAGCGTGAGATTGAAGGCCACAATATGCTGTACGGGAATCTGGTGCAGATGACCGTGCGCGCAAAGCAAGACAGCATCAACGAGTATCGTGCGGCGATCATGCACTTTACGCAACAAATGCGCGAGGTGGCAGCGTTGCAGTCTGATCTCTGGCGTGGGAAACAGGCACTCTTCACGTCCGAGTTCTTCGCCACGATTGAGGGCGAGTACCAAAAGTTGTGGTCGCGACTAGACGGAGGTGCCCGAGATATGATGCACGATTGCGTGGCCGCGATCATGTCTGTGCAATCGGTCGATCGCGGTGAAGCGGCTCGCCATACTGTCCAGGTTTCTGCAAATACCGAGACAGAAGCTAGCGTCGCCCCGTTCCAGTTCGTGGCGCGAGTCGAAGGCACGCCTACTGCTGAGCCAGCCTGTAGTAAGCCAACATCCCCCGTCGTGGATTTGACCGGGGATGATGATGAAGACATGGGTGACAAAGAGTCGTGGGAGTCGGTGACACCACCCGTCCAGATCAAAGTGGAACAATTGGAGCTACCGTCGGCTCATTTCGTGAGTGCGACGTCGTGGCGAGATGAAGAAGTCCCCCAGGTCCCAGAGTCCCAGCCATTCAGCGTCGGAATGACGCTGTATGCCCGTGTCCGTCCCGATGTGGATGATGACGACGACGACGTGCCATTCTTCCGTGGTGTGGTGAAGGAGGTCCGAGGCGATGGCAAGTTCCTGATTGTTTACGACAATGGCGACGAATTCACCACGGACCGAGAGTTCCTCTACACCCCAGAGCAGGTACGCGGCCTACCTTATCACTGTTGTCTGCATTCCTAACTCTACCTCTGATACTGCAGATGAAGGCTATCCTCCACCCGCACCCACCTAGCGACGAGCAAGGATCCTCTGGTTGTATCGTGATGTAGTCGGTAGGCATGCTACAGTGTCTCTGCTTTCCGTGTCGCCTCTCAGTAGTGCACGAGTCATTTGATCACCAACCAGATCCATTTTTTGGATCCACGCTGTTGTGTAGAAGTACCAATAGTCACCGGCTCAGATTGCCATTCTGATTCCGACATCTGAGTCCGTACCTGTCGGTGGTGCAACGATTGAGCGATCAGCCGACGTGACCACCACCCCATCGCACGAATGGCGACGCGCTGGAACATCGTCGAGACCCACGCGGTCGAGAGGCGCAAGACGCCCGATGGCCGCAAGTGCGTCAACAACTATGCGCTGCTGCGCACGCTCGGCCACGGCCGCTTCGCCAAAGTTAAGCTCGCCGAGCGGCTGCTGCCCGAGGATTTCTTATCGTCGGCGCCGCCGTCATTGCGGCCGACGTTTGCTGACGCTGCCTCAGCGCCGCCGCCGGCGCGACGCCGACAGTTTGCCATCAAGATCTTTTCGAAAAAGAACCTGGCGAAGATGAAAGAGTACGTCTCTACGGAAGCCACCATCACCACCACCAGCAGTAGTAGCAACCGCGACAGCCCAGCGCCATCCTCCTCATCCATGATGCGCGTGGTCACGGCACTCGACCGCGTGCGCGATGAGATCGCGATCATGCGCACACTTTATCACCGCAACATCGTGCTGTTCTTCGAGGTCATCGACGCGGACGCCGACGATAGCATCTACCTCGTGCTCGAGTACATGCCCCACGGTCCATGCATGGTGTTCCACCCAGACACCAAGCAGTTCACGAGTCCACTGACGCAGTCGATTTTGACCGACGCGTTGGCAAGTAGTCACATGCGCGACGTGCTCAAAGGACTGGAGTATCTCCATGCGAGAGGCGTCTGCCACCGTGATATCAAGGTAGGTGGTATTAATACCTGTACCAAGCGAGGAGCTACGTGATCCACGAGGAGCTCATTTGTGTACGTACGTATACCGGTACTATACTGCCAGCCAGACAACATCCTGGTCAACGCCGACGGTCGCTGCCACCTCTCGGACTTTGGCTGCGCACTGCAGCAGACAAGCAGACCGGATGACCAGACTCCCGTGATGGTCACTGATACCGTCGGCACCTACCAGTTCCTCGCACCAGAATGCTGCGCCGGAGAGCCCTACGATCCCTTTCAAGCGGATGTGTGGGCAGTGGGCGTCGTGCTGTATATATTTCTCTTTGGCCTGCTGCCGTTCCAAGCCGAGAGCACCAAGGAGCTGTTTGATGACATTCTTCGAGGCGACGTCACGGTCCCCGACACACGACGCATTGCGCCAGAGTGTCTCGACCTGCTGCGACGATTGCTGGCCAAGGACCCCAGCACCAGGATATCGATCGCGGACGCACTCCGCCATGCCTGGCTGAACCCACCCAGTGCACAGGACGACGAGGAGCCACCGTCGTTCTAGCGTCCACTCTACAACCAAATAAACGATGGGAAACGACATCGATATGGACAGCGACCACTCTCATAGATCGATGTGTAGAATCTCGCGAAGACACATGGTCGCGAACGAGCCACTGCCCAACGAAAACTGGAGCTCAACGCCGCCTACAACCACGACAGCAACCATACAATGAGTCCACTGGGCAGCTCAAGTACCGTGTCGTCATCCTACCGTCAACGCGTCGCCACTCGACGTCCGTGGGGCGAGTCACCAATGAACGGTAGGCTCCTTTGAGATCTGTCGAGCTCGCCAGCGCGGCCGCTGTGCCATGCTCGATAAGAATCTACAGACATCAGAAGCTCAGCCACGACACTCGATATGACCCTCGACTCAGTCGACGCACCTGGCGCAGGCTGTCGCCAACCGCATGGGTAGGATACTGCACGTTGGACCCAGCCAGCGGCAGCATGACACAGTCGAGTGGATGCTGTAGACGCTGGTTCAACTCTGCGGCCTTGGCGGCAGTCGCGACCTCCGCACGAGCACCATCCGCTTCGCTCACGAGATCGCCCTCCACCACCAGTGCGCCCATCAACGCGCGCTGAGACGCCATTACATTGAAGAGGTAGCTCTGGTAGGCGTGTAGGTACATCGTGCGACGTCCGAACGGGATCGCGTTGATCGCGGCCTCGTATGCCGTCACACCAAACCGCTTGAGCCCCATGAGCATGGCTCGCTCCGCCTGCATACTGTTGGACGGAAGCAGCCTGAGTGCGCCGTCTACGTCGGTGCGGTCGCTTCGAAACGCCGTCTTGGCCTTGGCACACTCGGGCGGATCGAGGTTTGTGACTGCGAATAGCTTGTCGATCGCTGCCTCCCACTTGCCGGCCACGATCCGCTCGCCGATCTGATGCTGGCGCACCGACGAGGACGGAAGACCCACGCGCTGGAAGCCAAAGTAGTTGAGGAATCCACACCCGGCGACGCGTGTGACTCGACTGCTGATCTCCTCGTCGGTCGCGTCACGCGGCAACTCGCGCACGATGATCGTGAACCTGAAACAGCCGATGTATGAGCGACACGAGTGACCCTTGCAGGTACCAACCACGAGGGGAGATTGCTGTACCTGTTTCCAGTGAGGCTGCCCAGTGTCTATTGAACGACACACCGACATCGTCAGTCAAAAATCCACCCACGCGAGCAAGAGTACCGTCCAGCGTACCATCGGCAACGTGGTGTATTCGATGTGGCCAATGCGGAAGCCACTGCCCGTCTCCTCACCATTCAACGCCAAGAGCTGCTCGGGCTGGACGCCCTGCACTGTCACGTGCTGGTAGGTCACAGCGACTTTGTCCTTGGTGCCGGCAAAGCCAAACGCCGAGACAGGTCGCTTTACATGGCGGCCAAGCTTCTCGACACAGGCAAAGTGTTCGACGTTGGTTTTCTGCAGCACAAAGCGCAGGTACGGCTCCGGTTCCTGGTCGGCTCGCTTGCGTTTCTTGGTGATTTGTGGGGAGAAGAACGCGAAAATACGCTGCTTGCCGTCGCGCGTCTCGGTCCGCGTCCTCAGCAGCGTGGTGGCTGACGAGATCTGGCGGTGGAGCGCACTGCGTGTCTGCTTGTCGTCCCCGTGGTTCAGTTCGAATCCTGTGTGGTGGACACCAGGAAGAGGTCAGCGCTTGTGGTCGATTGCCCACACTTATCATTACCAATGATCACCTGAGCTGGCGTCAGGGTGGTTTGCTCCACGGCGCACGAACGCGACCAGTGCGCTGGCATTCACCACACCAAGTTCCGCCTTGATAAACTTCTTGTACAGCCCGTCCTGCGCGATCTCTATCTGTTGGCTCACGCTCTCCGCGACGTCACCCTCACTGGTTTGTACCAGTTGATTCGTGTCCATCGGTGTCTTCTTGACTCTGCAATCAAGTGCTGGGAAGCAATTCTGCGCAATGGATGCTTAGATATCCATGTAGGTACACATGAAGAGAGTCCGTCCTCACCTGGATACACACTTGCAGATACACGCGTTCTCGAAAATCCGTCGGCGCGTTGATCAGCAGCGAGGAATCTTGCTCTCCAGTTTCCGTAGCAACGCGTTCCATGCGCTCAAGGAGCACAGCGTCGCCCATCAACCTCTGTAACTCCTCGCGCCAGCCGCATTCCGGTGTCTCAAACACCAACGCCTCCTTTGTGCGTTGCTGCTTAGCCTCCCTCGCCTTTGATATGATCTGCACTGCGTTGCTCCGAGATTCTGACGACGGGATTCCGTCCCAATCGCCAGCGAGGGACAGGATTTGGCCATCAGTGGTGATCTCTTGGACGATGAAGTCGGACTGTCTACGAGTGGAAATAAGATGATGTCAGGGACACATCGAGACGAGTGCGGGTGAATAGTTGACGTGCTGTTGCTTGATCACCCCGTGCAGCGCACTGCGCGGCGTCGGGTCGAGAAACGCGGCGATGCCGACCACGGAGCCGTCAAGCTCCTGTCGTGTCATTTCTTTTGGTTGTTGCCTTTCAAATCGATTCAAGCGGCTGTACCGTATGGATGGTACACTGTACCATACATAACCCGATTACGGTACCACTTCAAGTTACGGTTGTCATGGCTCGCCAATCACCTGTCGCCGACCGTTCCGCCGTTGGAGACAGAAACGGACACAGACTTTGGCCACGATGAACACGGGAAGCTCCGCGCATCTTCCTCTACCTACGTACGCGCCAGCGGTGGCATCACCAACAGCGGACCAGTACCAGCAAATCCACGACACACATGAAGCAAGTGGTCGCGATCGTGGCGCACATCCACAAGATCGCGATCATGACGACTACAGCGTCGACATGAGCAGCGATGACACCGCGATGGTGAATGACACAGCGTTCTTCCTCGCGATCGATCGCAGCCAGCGCCGCGTGAATGCACGAGTCGTGAGTCAACACGACGGTACGCGACTCGGTCAACTGAAAGAAAGCTTTCTGAACACGGTGCTGGATCTGTACGCTGCGGGCCACATCCTGTGGATCCACTTGGCTACGTTCGAGACGCTCTTCTGTGTCATCATCGCGATCGTTGCGACGACCGGGTACTACATCTATGGCGGGACAAAAGACGGCGTCTCCTTCGGTGCCAATATTTCGTGGATGATCGTATCCATCGCCGTTGTGTCGCCCATGATCATGCAGATCAGACAGGCTTTCACCCGACGAGAGTTTGCGTTGATCGACATTGGCGAGTCACGTGCACTCTTCACCAACATCTTCTTGGCGAATGCGATCTGGAACTGGGGCGAGAATGGTCGGTCCAAGCTCCCCGCGGAGCACGTGCAGGTGACCAAGGCGCTGCTCCATTCGTTGATCACGAACACAGCGAACCTGCTGCTAACGCCGACGGTCACACGTGGCCGCCACCGGTTTACGACCATGGGACGCGAGCTGGCATTGAGCTACGTAGACCGCATCCAAGAGCTGCAGCTCAACATCGTCAACATTTTTCAGCGACTGCACCAACAAGTTGAAGTCATGAAGCGCGCCGGTCTCCCAGCGAATGAAGCGTCCCGTATCAATCAGTACCACTGGCTGCTACAGGCGCGACTTGAAAAGCTCCAGAATGCCAAGGTAAGTATGTCGTGTTTTGGGGAGGCTGTGAATCACGTGCTAATATCACGATGCGACACTAACATCCAAACGCTCATGCTGTTTAGTTCTACCGAACTCCACAGGCGACGCGATCGTTCACTCGTCTGTTCATCCTCATCCTCCCGATCTTCTATGGCCCGTACTATGTCTTTCTGATGCGCTCGGACGAGTACCACTACATCAACTTTGGGTTCTGCCTTGCGCTCAGTGTGCTCACGAGTCTTACGATGATCGGACTCTTCAACGTCGAGATCGCCATGGAAGATCCCTTTGTCGGCGGCGGCCTTGACGGGATCCGTACGAGGGAGATGTTTGTGCATCTCCGCCACATGATTGACCGCTGCGACGACAACCTGAAGCAAGTTGCGTAGCAACCTCCTAATATTAATAGCCACGAGGACCCCAGCATTCTTCGTAAAAACATGTGACGTGTGACAATACATTCACCCAATCATTTGTTTGTGTATTTGGGTGTTGCTCTTCTCTTGACACGCAATGGGATCAGCAAAAAAAACAAGTCTAAAATGCTCAAGGAGCTCGTCGTGCTGGCGCTCACGGCGGCGACGCCGCTGCTGCTGCTCGTCGCCCTGCTCGCGTATGTGTTCTGGATCGGCCTTACGATCCCTCCACGCACTGTGCGACGTAGCAACGGCTCCGCTGGGCCGCTGCGTGTGGGCTTTTTACACCCAGACTTTGGCATCGGCGGCGCTGAAAACCTCGTGGTCAATGCCGCTCTCGCGCTACAGAACAAGGGCGTACAGGTCACCATCTTCACAGCACACCACGATGTCTCTCACTGCTTTGAGGAGACGCGTGGCGATGGTCCACTGGCCAAGTGTGTGCGTGTCTACGGCGACTGGTTGCCCAAGACCATCGTGGGCAAAGGCTACGCGTTCTGCGCCGTGCTGCGCATCCTCTTTGTCACGCTTGTGATCGCGCTCCAGTACAAGCGCGAGATCGACTGCTTCTTTGTGGACCAGGTCTCCATTTCCATTCCGTTCCTGCGCTTCCTGGGCAAGCCGGTGCTCTTCTACGGGCACTACCCGGACAAACTACTGGTGGTCAAGTCCAGCTCCAAGCTCAAGGCACTTTACCGCTACCCACTCGACAAGCTCGAGGAGATCACCACCGCGTGCTCGGACGTGATCGTCGTCAACAGCAAGTTCACGCGGGACGTGTTCCTGCACTCGTTTCGATCATTGGAAGCATGCCACGAGCTTGGGATCCTGTACCCGCCAGTGGATGTCACTGTGTTTGACAAGTTTGTGACCACGACACCACGCAGCCTGTACCAGTTCGTGTCGCTGAACCGGTTCGAGAGGAAGAAGAACGTGGCGCTGGCGATCCACGCGCTCGCCAAGCTCCAGGCGCTGGTGTTGCCGGCGGACTTTGCGGCCACGAGACTCATTGTCGCTGGTGGGTACGACCCACAGAACGGTGAAAACATTGCGCACCTGGGCGAGCTGCAGGATGAAGTGGCCAAGCTGTCGCTCAAGGACCACGTCGAGTTCCGAACCTCCGTGTCTGACTACATGAAGAAGGAGCTCCTGACGACGTCCGCGGCCGTGATCTACACGCCAGACAAGGAGCACTTTGGCATCGTGCCAGTCGAAGCCATGACGTGTGGCACACCCGTGATCGCCGTGGCGAGTGGAGGTCCGTTGGAGTCGGTGCTGGATGGCGAGACGGGATTCCTGTGTGATGGCAAGCCTGAAGCCTTCGCCGCCGCGATGGCGCACGTGTGTGGCCAAAGCAAGGCGGGACGCGTGGCTGAGCTAGGGTCCAAAGGCAAGCAGCGTGCGCGTACGCTGTTCTCTCTCGAGGCATTCGCGGACTCGCTGTTCGCGTCGGTGAACAGCCTCTTTGCTCCGTAGATCGCGACGTCTGCACCAACAAGACTCCATTGAATAGAAACACATATACATGAATGGTCTCACTGGATGGCGCACCCACACATCGCCAGCGGTCGACAGAACGAGTCAAAGGTCATGCCTTGTCTGCGACTGCGACGCTCGAGCTCGAGGTTGTGCTCCTGCTCCTGCTCTTCCAGCTCGCGGCAGTGGGCGATGTACTTTTGCAGCATCGGCGCCTGCTCATAATAGTGACGGGAATCAAAGCGGGCTGACCGCACGCGGTCGTTGTTCATCAGCTCTTGCAACGGCAGTGTGCCTCGATCGGCGTGGCGATCCTATTAATACCACCACCAAAACCAGTCAAAATGGCAGGCATTGTCTACTACTGTAGTCACACGGTAACCATCCATACCTTTGGGTTCACCTGCGGGAGCTTGAGGTACCGGCAGATCGAGTTGCATCGGTGCGAGGACAAGAACTTTTGGAAGCCGAGCGCGCCAAGGTTGCCCTTGCCAAAGTCGTGGCCGTTGAGCGTGTGGATCTGCGGGTCTGTGTACTTGTCGCCGACGCCCTGGATGTCCACGGCCAGCAGCTCGTGGTTGGAGGCCTCGTACGTAAAGTGGGAGAAGGCCTGCGGCGTGTTGCGCTCGTCGTCGCTCACGCTGCCAAAGTTGTTGTTGTGCTTGCGGTAGTCACCGGGAATGTACTCCTCCACGGCGCACAGCACACCACCACTACGTACCCCATACAGAACATACACTATCAGCCAGCGCATATGTACACAGGACGGCGAATCGACCGTACCGTACCGTTCGGTGAGCTCGAGCACCCAGGCCTTGAGAAACTCGACACGCTTGGGTGGGTGGTACGAGTTGTACAAGTCTGCGTAGTAGGCGCAGTGGGCCTGCAACTCAATGTCACGAAAGTAGGTCTGTGGGTCCTCGTCCGGGTCGATGGCGACCTTGGCGACGTAGCTCCCTGTAAAATTGACCTCGTTGAGGTCTTGTAGGTGGTACACCATCCGTAGACTGCCCTTACTGAAGGGCGTCTCGTCGAGGGCGACGTACACCTGTGAAGTGGTCCACTGTCTCGTGTCGTAGTCAAACACGTGCTTGGTGGCGACCTCCGGTGCGATGCTGGCAAAGATCGGTGCATGTGGCACGATCAACGGTAGGCCTATCACTCTATCCGTGAGACAACGCCAGGGTCCATGGGGCACGAGAGCAATGGGGGTGCCATACCTTCCTGTGGTGTCAGCGGTCGTCGCTGCTCGGTGCGCACTTCCGATCGTCGCAGTGACGGCGCGTTGGACCCGAATGTGAGATCGTCGATGATGATGCGCTTGCGTCTGGTGGCAAGTGCGAAGGGATCAGTGTGTGCCCCTCACCCTCGTGCCCTCGACTGCGTGTCCTCCTACCTGTCAAACTCTTGCTGGGAGATGAAGCCTTCGTCCAACAACGCTTTGAGTGTTGCAATGCTCGCGACGACATCGTTGCGCACATGGTTGGAGCCGGCGACTCGCGTTTGCTCGTTGCTACACACCACGCTGGAAGTGCTGCTGCCTCCACCAGCACACGAACCCGGTCGACTCACTGCCTGCCACGCCGCCGCCACGACCGTGCGCGTGATAGTGTCTTCGCCTGCGCGCTGCTCGTCGCTCTTACTCTCGTGCTGGGACGACCGCGTCTCCCCCCAGTCGCTGTATCCACCGTCGCCGTCGTGGTGGGCACTCTCGACTGTAGACCACGCCACTCGGCTGCTATACTGATTCCCATCGTGAGCTGCACTCGGTCGGCGTGGTGGCAGTGGTGCCACTGCGATGCGGTCCCCTGCAGCGTCCATCGTGTCCCGCACACGCGCGAGTCGCTTGTCGGTTGGTGTCGACGTGGACACGGTATGATATAGGTGGCGATTCTGAACCATCCATGCCCGCGAGTCCGCGACCATGGTCACCGCGTCGTCTGGGAACTCTGTGCACTGCAACGGTGTAGATGTGGACTCGGAGCTGCCCTCACCACTCGTGGGGGCTCGGCGATGCAGCGTCGACGCCTCCATTCTGTGTCGAGGGGTGCCTGCGTCCCCCTTGGCGAGCAGACAGAGCTCTTCGGGCTTTTGTCGTGACGATCATAGCCACTTCAAGCGCGATGTGATTGGTAGAAACCAGATGAGTTGAAATCATTATTTACTTCATTTCAGCCAATTAGCGTGCGACTTTTCGGTATGAATCCGACAGACAGAAGGTGATGAAGAGCGCTCACGCGAAGAAGGCGAAGGGGTCGCTGCGCGTCATGTACGCTGGGAATGGAGGTGAAGCGTCGGGCGCGAGCACGTCGTGCTTGGAGTGAGACTGGAAGAGCCACGAAAGCTTGAGGATCTCACCGAAGGTGATGCGTGTGTCAGGGTCTTTCTCCAGCATCCGCTTCGCCAGCAACATCAACTGCGGCGACACTCGTCGCCACCGCGGGTGAGCAAAGCTCACAACGCCGTTCATGTTTCTGGCCATTACTTGGTAGCTGTCCGAGCCCATGAAAGGGATCTCGCCCGCCACCATGTGGTACAGTACGATGCCCGCGCTGTACACGTCGGCCTCGCGACCGTGTCGACCATCAAAACGTTCTGGCGCCATGCAGCCGTAGGTCCCGGCCACCTCTGCCACGCGCGCACCAGCCTCAGTGCTCGAATAGGGCACACTGCAGCCAAAATCCACGAGCTTGAGGTTGCGGAAGCTACGTCCGCCTTCATTGTCGAAGAGAATGTTGGCTGCCTTGACATCCAAATGCAGAATATTGTGCTGGTGCAGCGTGAAGAGCACAATGCACAGCGACGCCATGACGCTTCGCACGATGTTCTCTGGCAGCGCGCCAACCTCTCGTATCCGGTCCGCGAGTGATCCACCGGTGTAGTACTTCATGGCGATCGTCACCGTGTTGTCCTTGCTGTCTTCGAACATGAACACGTAGCGGGGGATGTATGGTTGTAGCGCGTCAATGTTTGGTAGCTTCTCGGTGACTTCAATCTCGTTAAAGCACTTGACTTGGCTGACTCGCTTGAGCGCGAACACGCGTTGTGGGTCATCGCGGTCGTGGCATCGATACACCACAGAGTTCTGGCTTCGCGCGATGCTCTCAAAGCCCGTGAGTGTCTGCAGGAAGGCACTCAGTTCAATCCACAACTTGATCGACTCGTACATGCGCTTGCGCTGGCCGCTGGACTCGAAACTCAGCGCCCACGTGTCGTTGCGACGCACGCGGTGGCTCGTGATCACCATGCCCTTCTCGCCGGCAGCTTGCACGGTCGTATCCGCACCCAGCAGCATCACGCGGATGGGATTTTCGTTCATGACAAAGGTGGATACGTGGCGGTACACGGCGAGGATTGGCGTCTTGGAGCCACGCAGAACCACCCATCGCACCTTGGCCATCCACAACGGCATCATGCGCTGCACCTGCACGCGTGCGGGCGCGACGTACTCATTGGCGACCACTGTGAAGGGCCGCCTACGTGCGCTGCCGCCATTCTGCTGGCGCTTGAACTGTTCCACATCCATCGGGTCGTAGCTCTTGGCGGTGAGCCGCGCATTCGCAAGTCAACACTTCCACGGCCAACCGGTTACCTACAAACACAGACACCGTGCTCCCTTTCTTCCTTTCGAAGTGGTGGTTCAGCACGGCGGTTCCACGCTTTGTGACGTTTGTTCTCGATTGGCCGGACCGATGGGTCCTCATCTGCATCGAATGACCGACCACTTCTTCCACGAAAATGGCAACATGGGCGAGCGTTTCAGATCGTTTCATATTGGGGTTGGCACTACCGTACACCCTATGTAAAACGATACAAGACATCACTTGAATGTTGTATGCTGATGTACCCTATTAGAGAGGTGACCTACAGCAAACGTTGCCGAATACTGTAGATACGTCAATCGAACTGGAGCGCGGGTACCGGCGGCAAGAACGTCGGGTCCCAGCGGCAAAAGTATCCTTTCCATAGCCTGCAGGATATGGGCACGAGTGCATGGATGAGTATCGTGTCGTCGATGGAACAAGCGGGTGGTACAGTACGTACTTGATGTTCTTGGACAGCGTGGTCGGCGCCAAGATCGGCACATCCGATGTCGGCGCGTAGAGTGGATTCGTGTATCGCTCGACGTGGCTATTGATGTCGCTCCAGAACGAATGCGCGCGGTGCTTTGCAAAGAACTCTTTCCTGTACAACCAACGCCGCCATTCAGAGGGAGTCAGTCTCAACCTCAACGCTTGTGTGTGCGATGTATTTGTCACACGTCACAGATTTTGGCCGACTCACCTTTGCCGCTCGCAGTCGAACATGAACGTGCTGTACTTGCACGAGAAGACGTGGTCGGCCAGCGCGAGCAGGAGGCTCTCGTTGAACTCGCACTCGCTCGGGAACTGGCGCACAATCTGCCACACACAATCCAGCCACAGCAAGAACACGGGCGACCGCTGGTCGTTGGTCACGTCGCTGCGGGCGTGGCCACAGCGTGCAGCAAACTGGTGGCCAAAGCTGCACCACTCCTTCTCAATCAGCACCTGGAATCCACGCAGCGTGCGGTAGTACGGGTCCAGCATCATCTCGGCGAGCGACACCATCTGCGCCGTGCGGTCCCAGCCGTCGCTGCAGTGGGTGAGCACGGATACGCCGCAGTGCACCGACTGCGCCAGCTCGACGGACGCCTTGAGAAGCAGCCGCACGTGTCGAAGCCAGCCAGCACTGTCGATTCGGCCGTAGAAACTAGCGGACGCGTCGGTCTCGTTCGTACCTTTGCGTGGTTCGAAGATCGCCAGCATCGCCTGGTGACTCTGGCGGATCGTGTGGATGTTGTCAATGTTCATGAACACGAGCTTGGCGCCTCGGTAGTTGGCAGGAATCTCCGTGCCCTTACCTAGTGCCTTGTTGCCCACGGCGGCGAACTGGCTGCGTGCGTCCATGATGACGTACCGACCAAACGCATGGAGGTTCCCAGAGCAGCACAGTTGGCGCACGAGGTGCTCATCGTCGAAGGAACGATTCGACTTCAACCCGACAAGTGGTTGGGCCGAGCGGCTGATGGTGGCGCCGTTGGTTCGATGTACCCAGCACACGACCGGCAGACGATTGTGGGACCGGAAGGCGGCGGCAGCTTTGATCTTGGTGTCGGTCATGTCGGCGGGTACAATCAAATGCTGTGGGTACGTCTCGCACAGTTCGTACCGCGGTGATTGGTCGATGCAACGTAGGCGGTCGGGGCAGTCGAGTAGCCCGATGCGGCCGTACTCGCGCCGGAGATCGAAGGGGACTTCTTCTGATGGGGCGATGGTTGGAGAGTAGGCGAAGCAGAAGGCATCGAGGAGCGTGGTCGGGAACGCGAGGCACATGATACACTTGTACAGCTTGGAGTAGTCCGAGTAGTTTGTGAACGAGAGGCGAGCGAATTGGGCGTCCTTGCACCGAATCACGACCGTGTGTTGACCGTCATCACTCACTGGGGCGAATCCGAGCACTGCCTGGGCCTGATCCATGGCCGAGGCGCCAGCCATGGATGGCGCTGTGTCGAGTCCGTCCACTGACGCGATGGAGAGCACAGGAACCTGCCAGTCCACCTCGGTCGGACTGACGATCCGAGTGAATATGCACCGGTAGTTGGTAACGTAGAACTTGCCGCTGATGAAGTGAGTCAGACACGAGCCATCCTGGAGTAAAGAGAACTTCTGCATGCTCGTTTCAACATTGGCGTAGCACATTTCACCCGGTTGAAACACTGGAAGCAGCACATCTGGCTGTGGTTCTCCGTACTCGGTCGAGCGAGGCGACAGGAGAGAGAGCGGAACCGATGCACCGGAGTGAGGCGCATCCACGACGTCACAGTGGCGAAACGCCATAAACAACGGCCGGGAGATCAGCTGGATATGGCGTTTGACTTCTTCCGTCGTGACACCAACGATCGGTACGCCATTGATCGACTCGAGCAGATCGCCCACCTGAACGCGACCGCTTGCCTGTGCTTGGCCCATGCCACCAGTCGCCGCGTCCGGCGCGAAATCCTTGACAGCGAGGCGCAACTCGAACGGGTTCTTGGCTGCCGTAAGCACGATACCGAGCGAGCCTGGGCCAAACTCGACGACGTCGACTCCTTTCGGTCCGTCTGTTTGTGCCAACATGGGATTCTGGAGTCGTTGCGCGAACGCGACCAGGTCCTTTGCTGACTGCACGTGCTGCTCGGCGCTCTCGATGTCCTCGATACTGAACGCTTGCATCAGCAGACGCAAGCAGCCCGTGCTGTCTGCCCGACGCAGCTCCTTCGAGATCTTGAGCAGCTTGGCTGTGCACAGGTACCGAAGCAGTGGGAATCCGATCCATTCCGTGTCTCCTTCATCGGTTCCACCTGTGTGCTCGACGTGTGGACGAAAACTGGAGACGTCCTCGGCGTTAAAGTCTTGAGGGTACACAACACGAGGGCGGGTGGTATCCATGACGAGGCCATCCCACACGTGAAGCAACGCGTCGAAGGTGTACTCTCTCGCCAACAGCAGCCGAATCCAACGCAAACAGTAGGTCTCTGGCACGATGTCGAGGTTCTGTAGATGATAGAAGAGTTGAGGGTCTTGCTGCTCAAGGAGTTCGTACTGGACGTGGTAGCACAACCGATGCAACGCCGGTTTCTTCCGCTTTTGCTCCCTGGGTGTGGTCATCAAGGGCCCACCAAAGAGCACGTTCGGGCCATCGTTCTTACTCCCTGTGAAGCTCGAGAACAGCCGCGGTTCGCCCTCGCCAGCGTCCGGTAGCTGCTCGCGCACTGGTGTCTTCACGATCTCGTAGTATGGTTTGAGGTAGATCATAAGGAGCTCAAACACAGTGAATGTATCAGCCTCGATCCACTCGGGCAGTGTCGCGCCATCGCTCGTGTCTGGATCCATCGTGTTGACTGATTTGGATCCGCCAAAGAGATCATCGGCGTCGTCCTCGTGGCGGTTCAAGTCCGTGGGTGCTGGCCGCGGTGTTTTATCTACTAGAAATGCGTAGAACACGACGGCAGCGACGTCGTGCATGCCCTGGCGATACGACACGTCTGGGTGCAGCTTGCACCAGACAAACAGCACCTGACGCAGCACGTTGAGGTACCTTTCGTTCTGGAAAAAGGTCTCGTTGCCAGCCGGGTACAACCGATCCAAGTCCGTGTTGATCTCGTGGAGCAGGTTCTCGTCGGTGAAGAACTGCGACCACGCGGACGCCTTCCCACTGGGCTGATCTGTGGGTGTACTGTCGCATTGAGCACCGGTAGCCTCGGTTTCGGTGGCAGCAAACGCAGAGAGCGGGTCGGTGATGTCGGGCGTGTCCATCTTGAAGACGAGGTGCTCCTTCAACAAAGCGTATCGCGACCGCAATCGTGCGCGTTCGCTCGAATCCGAGACGCCAAACGCCTCCATCCAGCGCTTCCCATGCGTTTCTGGCTTGGCACTCTGCGCCGTGTCTCGACCTAACGTCGTCGGCGTCGCCATCATGGGCAAGATACGGTATGTAATACTTCTCGGAGTCGCTTCAATCTTTCTTCGATGATTTCGTTCAGGAAATCCTGTATTTTCCACCAATCGTAGCGAGTTACGTGGATGATTATTCACCAATCATATAAACATATAATGGTGATCATCTATTGGCTATAAAATGGCGACCAAGAGTGTTTGGCTAACCACTTTACTCACCGTACTCTACGAATGAAGACATTGAACTTTCGCGTGACTCTGCCGCGTTTATACTGTACTGTAGATTCGGGCGTTTGTTTCAGCGTTTCAAACAAGGCGTTTTATTACGTTTTATAAACGTCTTTCTGCCAGATTTTGTTTGAAACGGATAGATAAACACTCCTAAAATTCTTATAAAACTTAGACAGGCATTTATCTTTCAGAAATGATAATTATTGTGCCTCAGTTCCAGAGGAAGACCGTCAAGGCGATGCATGCATGAAATGGTAGTACACAACAAACAACGCAGAAAAACGAAATAAAACTGAAAATAACGTTTTCTTCTGTTAGATTGCTCAAAAATTGTAAAAAACGCGGCCCGCGTTTGCCCATCAAAAAGGCAGGTGAGGATAAATCTTTAGGCTCCATCGGTACAGTACCCATTCGTGGCGTCGTCTACAAGCCCCCATTCTACTATAGACCTCACGAGCACCCAAGCAGCGTGAATGACGAATGACTCCGTGCTGGTGAACGTGCCCTCCGCTGACGCGAAGACAGCGCACGTGGCGGCCTCCGATATGATCGAATCAGGCGTCTACCGGTACGAGCGAGACCGCGGCAGCCACGAGTTCTTCTCCCCCGGTCCGCACAGCAAGGAGCGCACGGCCTCGGCGCGCTCGGCCGTCTTCAACCTCGTGAGCACGATCATCGGTGGCGGCGTGCTGTCGCTGCCGTACGCGTTCGACAAGTGTGGGCTCGTGCTCGCCGTCGTGCTGATGATCGTGTCGGCCACCGCCTCCAACTTCAGCCTGTACGTGATCGTGAGCAGCAGCCGCCGCGGCGGCGTCACCACGTACGAAGAAGTCGTGCGCAAGGCGCTGGGCGTGCGCGCCGGCCTGGTCACGGTCATCCTGCTGGTCATGCTGACGTTCCTGACCATGGTGGCGTACACGATTCTGATCAAGGACCTGGTCGGCTCGCTCGGCGCGCAGTTCCTCTACGGGCGCGTGCTCAGCGTGGCCGAGCAGAACGTACTTACGGTGATATGCCTCGCGACCGTGTCGCCGTTTCTGTTCGCCAAGTCGATGGACGCGCTGCGGTTCACGTCCATCTTCAGCCTGCTGTCGGTGTTCGTACTCGCCATTGCGATCACCGTGCGAGCCACGCACACGCGACCACAGGATGCATCGCTCGTGCACGACGACGTGCCGATCAAGTGGTTCCCGGACAACTGGAAGGACCCGATGTACGCGTTCCCGATCATCAGCGTCTCGTTCCTGTGCCATTTCAACGTGCTGCCAGTCTACCGCGAACTCAAAAAGCCGACGCGCCGCCGCCTCAAGACCATCGTCACGTGCACCATGTTCTCCACGTGGCTCTTCTACACGGTGGTTGGCTTCACGGGCTACTTCTTTGCGTACCGCCTGCCCGGTGGCGTCCACGACGATGTCCTCAACAACTTTCAGCGCGATGACCAGCTCGTCAACCTAGGTCGCATGGGATTGCTGGTCACCATCCTGCTCAGTATGCCACTACTGATTCAACCGTGTCGCCTCAACTCGATCCGCCTCGGGAACTACGTGCAAGGTTTCATTCAGTCCGCGAGAGCGCACGCCACGAACGAGGAGCTACGCCTGCTGACGACCCCGACGGCGACGCGCGCCAACGCGCCACCCAAGCTGCCTCTACTCAACCCAACGGCGTTCCACGTGCTGCTGACAGTGCTGATTCTATGCGGCACGACGACCCTGGCGTTGATTCTGCCCGGTGTCGCGGTCGTGTGGAACATCATGGGTTCGACAGTCGGCCTGCTGATCTCGTACGTGCTGCCGTGTGTTTCGTACGCCATGATCCGCAAGAACAAGCGACACACCTCCTTTCGCCGACGCACCGCGTGGGCGATCTTTGTCGTCTCCTCGTTTGTCTGCGCCGCATGCACACTGCAGGCCGTGCTCTCGATCTTTGGCGTCATCTAATCCTCCGTATACCGGTACGCATAGAAACCAACCAGATTCTACAATATGCCAATGTCTATGTTGGTATCATGGCGCAGCTCACTCTACCGAGTCCTCCATGATCTCGTCAAGAAACTCCTTGGCGTTCTTGTCGTGCGGCGCGGCGAGCTCAAGCCATTTCTTGGCTAGCTCGACATTCTTGCGCACGTCGTCGTAGCCCGTTCTGTACATTTGTGCCAGGTTGACCATCGCCATCACGAATCCCTTCTCCGATGCCGCGCGGAACAGCGCCTCCGCCTGGAGACTGTCCTTCTTGACACCTTCGCCTGTAAGGTACAAGACGCCCAAGTTGAACTGCGCCGTGACGACACCACGCACCGCGGCTTGCTGGTACAAGACCACGGCCTTCTGGAGGTCCTTGGGCACCCCGCGGCCGTGGAAGTAGAGCTCAGCTAGCGCTGATTTGGCCTGTGGATCACCCGTTTCAGCTGCACGCAGCAACCACTTGATGCCCTCTTCCTCGTTCTGCGGCCAGCCACCGTTAGGATGAATCACGTGCCAAGTCCGGTCGCCTTGGACTACACACCTTGGCGACACCCGTGCCAGAGAGGTACATGCTGGCGACATTGTAGAACGCTGGCGGCACGTCGGCCTGCGCTGCCTTGAGGTATAGATCAAACGCTTGTCGAGGGTCCTTGCGTCCTGTGCCTTCGCCCTTGCTTAGCGCATCGGCATAGCCAAACATGCCCCACTTGTGGCCGCGCTCTGCCAGCTGCATCATAATGATTCCAGTCAGCGGTGTGTCGCTCAGCGTTGAACAAGATATAAACCGGAGCGTACGTCCTGGAAGTATTTGACGGCCAGGTTGATGTCGCGCTCCTTCATGCCGACACCGTTCTTGAGGCACATGGCGACGCTGTACTTGGCTGGAATACTTCCCTGCTCACGATAGCCGCGATGTATGGTCAGTCACTATCCATACTACACGCTGCGCCTTCTCTCCAAGACTCACGAGCTTCATCGCTTTGCGCCAGAGGAACAGCGCCTTCTGGACCTCGTCGGTGTTGCCGTCGGCATTGTTGTAGATCATCGTGCCGAGGTTGTAGAATTGCTTTTCGCTCTGCAGCTTCTCCACTATCGGAGACGCTTGGAACTGTGCCATTCCACTGGTTAGGATGGGCACGATACATTGGTTGTGTTCGTTCACCGCACCTCTTGCAGCGTCGTCCGATGTCCGAGCTGACGCAGCTCCGACAGCACACCATCCAAAGCCTAGCATCACCAACGTTCAGCGAATTCTGCGGCAGGCGCCGAGAAACTACAGGCACACATACCGCGCTCGCCTCTCGCGCGCGATCCACTTTCTTACGGCGCCACGCCGTGCGCAGCGACTTGAGCATCGTTGCCGTGATCAAAGGAGTGTCTCCAATTGCATGCCTTTGTTGGCACTTCGATTTGAACTAAGCTAAGCTAATTATGTGGAAATGTCATTATCTCAGTACTCCGGACCGGAGCCACACGAACGCTCCATCAAACCCTTGGCATTCGTCGTAGGGGGAAGAAGCCACATCCACACCGCCAAACCCTAACGCAGCATGCCGACCGTGGGCGTCAAGCGCGACGAGCTCTTCGCGGCCATGGGCCAGAGCTTCACAGACGACGAGTTCGACCACCTCTGCTTTGAATTCGGCATCGAGCTCGATGACATTACGAGCGAGCGCGCGCTCAAGCAGCGCGAGCAGGGCAAGACCGACAAGACCGAGGCGCTGTCGGACGCCGTGCTCTACAAGATCGACGTGCCGGCGAACCGCTACGACCTGCTGTGTGTCGAGGGCATCGCGCGCGCGCTACGCATCTTCCTGCAAAAGGAGTCGCCGCCAAAGTACGAGCTAGTGCCGCGCGCTGGCGGTGCCGCGCCCCACCAGATCACGGTCAAGCCCAACACCAAGGTGCTGTCCTACCGCCACGTACCGACCAACAGCGTGGGCACAAACTGACGCTTTGTATGCTGTATGACCATCAGTTGATCCGTCCGTTCGTGGTGTCGGCGATTCTGCGTGACGTGCAGTTCACCCCGGAGCGCTACGACAGGTGCGTGGGTGTACTTGTATATCTCCGTGGGTGCGGTGGATGAGGTACTCACACCCATGGGACGCTGCACAGCTTCATCGACCTGCAGGACAAGCTCCACCAGAACATTTGCCGCCGCCGCACGCTCGTGGCCATCGGCACGCACGACTTGGACACGATCCAGGGTCCATTCACCTACAACGTAGGTCTCCACATAGATACAGAGGGCACACACCGTCACTCACTGTATATGTATATCGATACGTATCATACCACAGGCGCTGGCACCCCAGGACATTACGTTTGTGCCGCTGAGCCAGACGCGCGCGTTCCAGGCCAAGGAGCTGCTCGACTTTTACCGCACCCACGTCGAGGTCAAGCACCTCAAGCCGTACACGGACATCATCTACGACTCGCCCGTGTACCCGGTGATCACGGACGCGAACGGCGTCGTGCTCTCGCTGCCGCCGATCATCAACGGCGAGCACTCCAAGATCACGCTGCAGACCACGAACGTGTTCATCGAGTGCACGGCCACGGACATCACCAAGGCCCACATCGTGCTCAACACGATGATCGCCATGTTCTCCGAGTACTGCGCCACGCCGTTCACGGTCGAGCCGGTCGACATTGTGTACGAGAGCGACGCGTCGCCAAGCGAGCAGACCCCGGACTTGCGCAACCGCTCGGTCGAGGTCAACGTCAAGGACATTTACTCGATGCTCTTTGGCAAGCGCGAGCCCGTCCACCTCGACGTGGACCGCATCTGCCAGCTCTGCGACAAGATGCAGCTCGCCGCCACGCCGACGGCCGACCGCCAGCGCATCGTCGTGGCCGTGCCGCCCACGCGCTCGGACATTCTCCACGCCGTGGACGTGATCGAGGACGTCGGCATCGCCTACGGTTTCAACAACATCCCACTCACGATCCCGTCCACCATGACGATCGGTGGCGCGCAGCCACTCAACAAGCTGGGCGACTTGCTGCGGGACGAGATCAGCCGCGCCGGGTACATTGAGCTGCTCACGCACGGCCTGTGCGCGCACGACGAAAACTTTAAGTTTTTGAACCGCGTGGACGACGGCAACAGCGCGGTCGTGCTCGCCAACCCAGCCACGGTCGAGTTTGAGGTCGTGCGCACGTCCATGATCCCTGGTGTACTCAAGACCATCCAGAACAACAAGTCCATGTCGGTCAAGGACGGCCTCAAGCTCTTTGAGATCTCGGACGTGGTGCTGCTGGACAAGGACTCGGACGTCGGTGCGTGCAACGTGCGTCGCATCTGCGCGTCGTACACGGGCCACACGGACGGCTTCGAGGTGATCCACGGCCTCGTGGACCGCATCTTCCAGCTGCTGGGCATCCGCTGCCTGCTCGAGGACGCCGCCACGGTCAAGGCGCTGCCAGAGTACTACGCGATCGAGCCGTCCACCGAGCCGACCTTCTTCGAGGGCCGAAGCGCCGCCATCATGCTCTACCGCAAGGACCAGACGCCGATCAAGCTCGGCGCGTTTGGCGTGCTCCACCCCAAGGTGCTGCGCAACTTTGAGCTGCTCACCCCGACCTCGCTCGTCGAGATGGACCTGGAGCCGCTGGTGTAAGAAAACGCAAGTGGATGGCTACAGAGAGTAGTTTGTGTGTGGCACTCGGTGGCTCTGCATCGAATGGAAGCGAGGTGATGGCCTTGATCTTCACATTGTCTGTGTGTGTGTGTTTTCGACCTGATTTGAGCTTGACGGTGATCAAATTTAGATCGATTCACTGGCATCAGACCACGTACAAGAGCGCATTCGTTGTTGGACTGCCACCATGGTGCAAGGCAATGGCGATGCGCTCGACCGCGAGCTCGCGTCCCTCAAGGAGACCATCGGACTCACCAACCCACTCACCTACGGCCACAAGAATGACTGGTACACTCAGGCAATCCTACCTGCAAATCCCCACCACAGGCTGACTGTAAACAACCTGCTGCAGGAAAACGACGCGCGTGGTGATGCGTGAGGCCATGCAGCAAGAGAGCACGCACGCAAAGACATTGTCCAACTCGTTCGTGCTCACAGAGACGCGCAATTCGATCAAGCCGTTCCAGGTCGCGGCCGCGGCCGCCAAGGAGCCAGCGCAGCCGCTGCGTCCTCCCAACATCATGAAGAACTCTACCGCTGAGAATGGCAGCGTGCCAAAAAAGACGCGCAGTCCTGAGGAAGACGCATGTGCGCTCATACTCCAGCGCCGTGAGCTACCGCCCGGTAGCACTGTCGTTAAACGCGTGCCCATGGCCAAGCGGTCCCACATGGATGGTATCCTCCACGGTATACCAGGGGACAAGTCCCCACCCAAGTCAACCGTGCAGCACTCACTCGCGTACTCGGAGGAGATGAAGAACATGAATTGCGACAAAGACACGAGCTTCCACCGCAAACGCGACGCCTACTCGGAGTACGTCGAGGCGCGCGCGCGGTTCAGCAAGATGCACAGCGTCAACTAGGCGCTCTAATCTGCATTTTCGAAGATAAAAGGTTTTACTTAAACAGTTTATCTTGTAAATGCCACTTCATCACCCGCGAAGGACGCGTTCTCACTCAGCACGGACTGCAATTCATCAAGCGTAGGTGGCCCAATGGGTTCGAGGCTCGCAGGTGTATCGGCTGGCTGGACCATCGATGTAAGTGATGCCATTTGGTCGAGCTGCTGCTGTGCGTCGTGGAGTGCAGCAAAGAGGAACTGCTGGTGGAGCTCGGCGGCCTGGGCCTCTCTCGAGCTGATGAACCGTCGACCAGCTGCGTTGTTCCCACGCTTGCTCTTGGTGGGTGACAGTGACGCCTCGCTTGTGCGATGCTCCTCACCGTCGCTGCTTTCCGAGTCTACCAGGTATCGTCGGGTAGGTGAGTCACGTGCTTTGGCCTTGCGACGAGGCGGTTTCTTGGAGACGTCTTGGGTCGGTAGCTTTTGCACAATCGCGTACGGGTTCTTACTAGCTTTCTTACCCAACACTTGATCCAGCGCACTCATGGAGGCGCTCTTTCCCAGCGCGCTTGGCCACAACAGCGAATCACTGCCATTGTTCTGGAGCTTGCGAATCGCGCGAAGCTGCTTCGTCTTGATGCTGGCGTCAGTCGCCAACAGTTCAGCACTCTCGAGCATGTGTGCGAGAGGGTGTCCGTCGCTCACCGCGACACCGTGCTGATGGTAGAGCTCTCGGAAAAAGAGCTCCTCACGCTCCTGGACACGAGCTTCTGAATTCGGTGAGGTGGCAGCGCCGTCACCGATGACCTCGTCACTGGCAACGCCAATGAAGCGGGCGAGGCTGTCGATGCGGTCGGGCATTTTCGGTGCTGGTGGCAGAACATGCAGCGTAGAGCGCGGTAGCTTGGAGAGGCTAGCAGATCGCATCGGCTTATCGGCTGCTTGCTTCGGGATGGGTTTCCATGCTGCTGCTTGGATCCTGTCGGCTGGTGACGTAGACGCTGCAGCAATCGCGATAGGATCGATGGGGTCTAGTCGTCGCTTGAGGTCGTTCACGTGGCGCTGGGGTCGCAAGATGGCTGGCACGTTTGGCCGGAGCGAGTTGATCTCGAGTGCGCTGGTGGCATAGTCTGAGTACACGAGGCAGCACTGCTCACAGACTGCCACAGGCTTGTGTAGGAAGATCGGGTCATGGCGGTGATGCTCAAAGTCTTCCACATCAAGTGTCGGATGTAGGAACTGGATCACTGGAGGAATGATCAACTCCTTGGCGTTGAGACCAGCGACGTGCTGACGGTGGTGGCTTGGACTGTTGCTGGCTCGGTTGGAGGGTGAATGGATCGCAGGTTTCTCACAGAAGGGCAGGATACCGAAGCCTACACCACCTGCCGCGTCGATCAGTTTCTGCTCGGGTGGCCACACGATCGCCACTTGCTCGTGTTCATTCACTTTGAGCCGCAAGAAGAGTAGGCATTTTTGGAAGTGCTCGAGCACCGCCTTGTACGTGGTCGTGAGCATGCGGCTCTGCTCCGCAACTCGCGCACAGCTCGTGCACCGCTGGAACCCATCACGTATCGGTGCGTCACGATGGACAGGCTTGCCTGTGGGTCGCAGTGGCATGGTCAGACTCGCGTGGCTCACATTGCCGAGGGATACGTGGGCAGGTACGTGGGCGTCGCTGACTATATCGAGTGGCCTCGTCGTGGTGGAGCTGGTCGCATTTAGCTGGAGCAGACGCAAGGAGGAACACCAGAGCAGCCAGAGTCGATCGTCTGCGTCCGTCTTGAGGTGGAGCACCATGCGTGAGATGCGGAACTTGTGGTAGCTGACGGTCGTGACGTGGTCAACCAGTTGCTCGCACAGCCGCTGCACTTCACCTGGCAGCATGGCGCCGCGTACAGGCTCCGGTTTACTGAAGAGCTCACCGGCGCCGCCACCGTCAAAGGTGACACCTCGCTCGTAGACCGAGTACCTTGCATCAAAGAGGTTCTTGCAGTTAACACGTCGCTCCAGTAGACAGATCTTGGGCGACCAGATCGCCCGGATGGTGGCGTTGTGAGTGCCCTTGGGCAACACGAATCGCTGCAGCACTCCGTTCGGTGGCTTGTCCGGTCGGTCGAAGAGCAGATCGTGGAGGGCGGCGGCGTCCAAGTACTCGATGATTGTGTCGTCCACATCACCGTCTTCTGTGGGGGATGCTGTGGGCTGTTGATACAGGTAGCAGGCGACGATGTCGGACGCAGCTATACTGCTACTGCGCTTGGTGAAGGCGTTCTCGATCTGGAGCAGCGTGAGGTTGGCCTTGTGTTTTTTCTGGAGCGTCCCCGTCTTGCGCGAGGTGAAGTACCACGCAATCGGCTGGGCTGCGCGAAACACTACAGTGTGTGGCACATGCACGAGGGGTCCACCGCCAAAGTCATCCTTGGTCCATAGGTACTGAAAGAGATTGGTCACGAGCCCGTCGCCCTCGAGCGCCAGCGTCGTCGCCATCGAATCGGTCGGTTCACACAATGGAGAGATGCACTAGGGAGCTATCTATAGGCGATGTGTTGCATAGTAACTGCTACCGGTATTAGCGCAAGCAGCTACACAGTCGGATCGACAGCCATGACGCCACCATCAACTGTGCTGACTACGAGCACGCCGGTGGCAATGTCGACGATGGCCCCGTCAGCCCTGGTTGTTGCCACGCAGCCTACGCATGAGATCAAGACGCAGGACCTACAGCAAGCAGTCGACTTTTTCCAGCGCGGTACCGAGATCGCACACACCGCCACGACCATGGACGACTACGTGCGCGCAATCGAACAGTTCTCCATCGCGATCGCCATCCGCAATGACCAAGCGCGCTTCTTCTTCGCCAGGGGCAACGCGTTTCGAGCACTCAATGAGTTGCAGCGAGCGGCCAGCGACTACACGCTAGCAATCGCTCTCGATGACCGCGCGCCAGCGTACTTTGCGAACCGCGGCGCGTGCTACCGCAAGCTGCAGCAGCCAGCCAGGGCGCTCGAAGACCTCACGGCGGCTATTGATATGGACAGCAAGAAGGCTGTGCACTATGTGAACCGTGCGCACGTGCTGAGCGACCACGGGTTCTTTAAAGAGGCCATCATCGACGTCACGCGAGCGCTGGAGGAAGGCTCTGCTGGCATCCGCGTCGAGTTCGAAGCGCTTCAGCTGAGAGGCACTTGCTATCGTAAGCTCGGCCAGCTAGGTGAGTGCAGGAGGCTTGAGTGTGTGCCTCGAACGAGTCGACTCATCCATTGTGTCTGGTGTCCAATAGCCAAGTGCATTGAAGACCTGCAACGTGCGATCCAGCTCGATACACGCAACGCGTCCGGGTTCAACGCTCTAGCACAGGCCTTCTTTGAAAGCGGTGCACTGGACAACGCGATCGAGCATTTCTCCAACGCCATCCAGCTCAACGGGACGCAGGCCTCGCTTTTTTGCCAGCGCGGGCTGTGTTACTACCGCAAGGCGTCCGCTGAGCCGAGCGGGTTGTCAGCAAGGCTGAGCCTCGCTGACTTTAACCAGGCCATCCAACTCGACGGTCGGGACCCCCAAGCCTACTTCTATCGTGGCTCTATCCGACTCGCACTGGCATTGCATGCCACCGAGAGTGCACGGGTCGCAACAACTCCTGTTACCACCACGACGACCGAGCCGAACGCTCTCTCGGCCGAGGACCAGCTCGCCGCGGCGTTTGCTGACTTGGAAATGGCGTGGACGCTGCGGCCGACGGGAGTGACATTCCAAGTCGGGCTGGCGATGATCACACAGCTACAGCGCCAGTTCGCCGAGGCCGAGACGCTGTTTCGTGATGCTGGCAGCAGCACAGCCAGCGTCGTGGTCAAGTACCACTGGGCACTGTGCTGCCACTGGCTGCGCGACGCCGAGACGGCATTGACGCTGCTCAGCGACTGCGTCGACGCCATGGAGACCGAGCCGCTCTTCTTTGAAGCACGGGCATTGGTACTGCAAGAGGTTAACCACCACGAGCTCGCTATCGGCGACTGGTCCACCGCGATTGCTCTGCGCAAACAGAGCGAGGAGACCAGACAGGAGGCGTTGGCCTGGGATCTGTACCTCCGGTGTGAAAGCCACTTGCGACTCGAGCACTTTGGCACAACGATTGCTGATGCTACAGCGTCGCTGAGTGTGGTCGCTGACCCGCCACAGGCACTGGAGACGTCGGCAAGGAACGCACGCGCGATGGCACACCGCGGGCTCGGCCAGTACGAGCAGGCGATCGCCGATCTCACAGTAAGTGTCGCTCTCTTGTTTGTTGTGTGCTCGTCGCCTCACGGATGATGAATGAATGGATGGCTCGACAGGTATGTCTGAAGCTCGCACCGTCCAACGATGTCTTCCATTTCCACAGAGCGCTGTGTCTCGTCGAGAGGGAACAGTTCACGGAAGCTCTACCTGACCTTCACGCCGCGCTGGAACCAGACCACCACACTGATGGCTACTTGCTCTACTGCCTCGGGCTCTGCTACTACCACGCACGGCACGAACTCGAATGCATCGAGTACATGGAGCGTGCTAGCCACCACATCACGGCCGAGAGCAGCCACAAGCTACTCGCCGTCGTGCCCGACCTGTACGTGGTAGAATCACCTTCACCATCGCTTATCCACTGACGGTACTCGCTGCCTGTAGGTACTACCGCATCGGCGTCGCGTGCGCTCGTCTCGGCCGCAACATGGACGCTGTCGAGCACCTCACGACTGCCGTGGACCAGGCGTCTCAAGACCCGACTACTTCTGCGACCACGATCTCTCAGTATATCCACGAGCGAGCCAAGGCACTGCAGTTGGAACGGTACTACGCGGAGAGCATTGAAGACTTTACGTGTGTGCTTCGCCAGAACCCACACAACGCCCACGCGTATCTACGCCGTGGCTTTGCGTTCAAGGCCCTCGGCGAGCTACGCGCCGCGGCGGCCGACTTTGAGAGTGCCAATCAAGTGGACCCGACCAACGCCAAGCTCGTGGTCAAGTACAAGGAGATCAAAGACACTGAGTGCATCGTGCTCTGTGCACCGGGCAACGAGCCGTCGTTCTAAATCTGACTGGGAATGGAGACACGGCAGCGGCCGTGATGACAAGTCGCGCGTGGCTTGAACAGTCGCCCGCCACGGCAAAGCTTGGGGTTGTCACGTGCTTGCTTGCGGTTATTGCCGTCCAACAAGGAACACACAGTCATGGGCGGCGTGGCCTCGACGGCATGCTGCTGCTGTCCACCAGCAAGGGAAAAGACCAAGGGCAGCAAGACCCATCGGCTCTCGTCGAGTGCGGAGACCACCCATGACGGCTCGGAGGCGTGGTTCGACCAGCACGACGTGCCGCTGCTCTCAGCGAGGCACGACGAGGAGATCGTGAGCGATGGTATGGTGATCACCAAGACGGTGCTCATGCGCAGCGCACCGCAATCGGTGGAGACACCACAGTCGTCACCGAGGCGAGGCATCCGTGAGAGCCCGACACTGCACAAGCGAGGCAGCCACAAGAACAGTTCCAACTCGTCGGACAGTAGCTGGGAGCTCACGTCTCCTCGACAGGTCGAAGACAGTGACAGCTACAGTACCGGTAGATCAGCACGCGCGTCGAGTCGAGCGACGTCGACGAGCCCCGACCGAGGTCACCACCGATGCACCCAGCGATCCGAGTCGACTGCGTCCAAAGACGAGAGCGTGGTAGCCGACGATGATCTCGAGAGCACGCCGGGTAGCCCACGGTCCACGCGATCGCCCAGCACCAGCTCGACCGGATCACCATCGCCGAAGAGGAAGCAGCGGTACGGCCGGAAGAACTACCGCGCGAACTCGGCACGAAGCAAGACAACCTAAACTGTGCTGCTATGAGAGAGAGAGCGAGTGAGATCAGCCAGACGGATCAATGCAAACACCACACAAACTACTGAAACGCCTTCGGACTACAGCACGTGAGTACGACACGCAGGACGGAGGTACATTGCATCGTTGGACGACGTGACCGAAACTTGCTCAAAAAACATCCCACAGCACTGCCGGACAGCAGAGGCGTTCACTTGGGGGGAATCGACTGGATGTACTGGAGGAGGCGCCGCTGTGGCAGCGAGCCATCCAGTCCTGGGATACCGCTGCCTTCACTTGCTACAAACTTGAAAATCGGATCGTCGGCTTCGAAGCCACCAAGGTTGTACGGGGCCTCCAGCGGGGTGAAAATCACACCGTCGACCTCGTGCGTCACGTCTTTGACGAACTTGGTCAGCATGTACTCGGTCTTGGACAGTTTGAAATGGTCCTTCATGCGCACGCGGAACGGCTCCACCGAGTAGTCAAAGAATTGATCCTGTTGCAATGCTCAGACGGTAAGGATAGCCCCGAGGATCAGGTTTCATTGCGCCATTACGTACGTTTTTTCGAGGAAGGATGATCTCGTTTTGGAGACATTGCAAGCGCTTCTCCAGTTTCTTCTGCCAGATCGGTGCACCCTCGAGGAAGACGATGTCGAAGGCCAAGTATCGAGCGACCTTGTTGTCGTGGTCTTGGTCTTCCACAATGATGCCGTCAATCAACGTGTTCACTTGGCTCTCGTTCTGCGTGCACCAAAAAAACCGATAGGTCAGACCAATGCCCTCGTCCGAGGAGTTCGGGTCGATCGACTCACCAGTGCTCGACGGCGTGGGAACTTCATGTTGACCTTGGTGAACGTCGAGTCCCGCGACAAAATGTATGTGCCTGAGTCGGCGATGAACAGCAGACACCGACGGCCGCGCGCTCGCCACGTAACGAAGTAGGAGCTGGTTAGGCAGCCACGTTTCTTGTAGGCATCCGTGCCGATGTGGCTTGCTGTCAACGTGATAGCCTGATCCGAAGCACAGTAAAGCGTCACATCACAAACCATGCCACATGAAGATCATGACTCGACTCACCTCACAGCCTGGGAAGCCTTCGAGTCCCGTGAGCTTCTCAAGCGCCGCCAGCAGCTTGGCGTGCTCCTCCGACGACGAATCCAGTGATTCTCCATACTCCAGTGGATCTACGTCGTCCACCCACGAGCGAATCTTGCGACGTTTCGTTGGCCGCGTGTTGGCATCCTCGCGATCTGGTGGGATGTACAGAGGCGCCTTGTACGTTGGTGTCGGCAGACTGGGCCCGCCAGCGTCTCGATGCATTGGTGTCGTACTCCCCGTCGACACCAACGATGATGACGACGACGTGCGCTTCGCCACTCTCCGCACAAACTTGTTTTGCTGGTCCTCTTCCGTCAAAATCGACGACCCGATCTTCGCATTCGCCTCTGGCTCTGCTTGCGACTCTGTCTCCCACTTTGGCGGAGCAGGGCACTTGACCGTGGACGCGGAGGATGGCAGCGTGGTAAAATACTTGCGGTACAATTGCTCCAAGTAGTATCGCGAGAAGATGCCCGGTGGAATCGACGCCGCATACTCTTTCAGCGCCGCGTCGAGACTCATCTCACAGTACTCGATCAAGTACGATACGATCAGAAAGCCCACAAGGTTGTAGCTGCCATGGCCTGGACTGAACACGGCGATGTCCATATCTTTGGCGTCGCTGGCCCGGTGCTTCTCCACCTGCTTGAAGAACGCGGCGACCAATGCGTCTTCGGACGCTTTCCGGGTACTCGCGTCGCCGTCGTCCTGGCTCGAGACAAGCAAACCAGGCAGCTTGACGTATTGGACATCCCAGTCCTCCCATTCCCTACAATACAGTGGTGATTCAGGGGAGGGTCAGCATTTTGTGTCCATGCCTTCGCCACAGACGCAAGCCTCACGACACATACTTGACGTCGTGGAGAAAGTAGTCGGAGCCGGACGCATCGATGACGAGCCCTACATTGATCACGGGGCCCGTTCGCGACGCCGCGAGCAGCTTCTCCATCAGTGCGGACGGTGAATAGTTGGCCGTGTCATCCGCGTAGTGGATCTCGTACCTGCCGTCCAAACGCAGTATGAGTACCAGCAGCTAGCTTAGGAGTGGTATGGACAACCTATCCTAGTACTCACAGAGACGATAGCGGTGTGCGGATCGGCAGCATCTTGGCAGACGTGGTCACTTTGCCAAACTGCGGCGCAGCTTCAAATGCCTTCCACTGTTCTGGAGACCAGTGGAGTAGCTTCCGCGCAGCGCCAGTGGGAGCAGTGGCGACAGGCGCAGCGCCACCTCCGTTGTTGATGCTGTTGCCGACGCTGCGGTTCGGCCGCTTGGTGGCCGGCACCGTGGCGTCGCCGTTGGTCGCGAGCGTGAGACTTCCCGCGCGTCGCAGTTTGGCGGCGATCTCGGCGTGCTGCGCCGCGACCGCTGCCGCGGTCGTGGACGGAGACACCTCCTCACTCATATGCTCTGTCTTTCCTCCTCTGTTGTGACCTACTGTAATCGAGCGCGTGCTGCCGCGTTCTCCTCCTCCCGCGCTTCTCCGGTTCGATGAGGTGGCGACGTGCTGTTTGGTGTCGCTGCAACAACAAGCAAAGGCAAGGGGACGCTGAAACACCTCACATGGGATGGAGGGAAGAAAAAGCGGGGGAATATCGAGGTTTTTCCCTTCAAATACGCTATAATAGTAGATGTACCTGTATACAATGATATTCACTGATTTAGAGTCTTGCTTCCCGATCACCTCGTTTCAGTGCCATGTCGGTTTTAGTGTGTCCTTTCGGGTCCCAAACGACGAGAATTGGGCAATGACAACGATGGAAGACGCTGCCGGGCCGCAGGCTGAGCGCTCTCGGCGTCTAGCAGCGCAGACGGCGCGTGTGTTCCCGCCGATACTCCCACCTTCGATCCCAGCTCCCGTCGCAGGCCGTGGTAGTGCAAATGAGCCAAACATAACTTCAACAACCGATCTGCCTGATACCAAGATAGCCACGCTACCATCGATAGTGTGCGCCCCCACTGCTGCCTGTCACGTGCAAGTCGCGCAATTGCAAGACGAGAAGCAGTTCCTCACGCGCTATGTCGAGCGGCTCCTGCTACAGCTGCGGTTGCTGCTTCAAAAGCACGGTGAACTTGAAAAGCTCAAGACCGTGACCGACCCATCCACTGTGATGGAGACAAAGGAGTACGACCGTGATTCAGATTCCATGGTTGACAAGCGATTGCCGCCGTGGATGGTCGCGCAGGCAGTCGTGCATCCGCTTCTGCAGGCCTACGATGTCAAGATCTACGAGCTGGTTGGTGCCACTTTGAAGTATATACTATGTGATCAGGCTGTTGCTGACATCCTTATCACTGCAGGAGGCAGCAGTGAGTGAGAGCAAGCAGGCAATGGATCGACTGGCTCGCCACGCAGAGAATCTCGCCCAATCCAACTCGTCACTGCGGCAGTCCGTACCTCTCATATACAAGTACTCTGATCAATCACAACCGCTCACACATGGCTCTTGTTGCACAGAGAACTCGAGGCTACGGCTGAGAAATTCGTGCTACGCATGCAGCACGCCCCCAAGGAGTCCTCGATGCCCAGCGGTTTCGGTGACGATCTACTGGGAGACAGCAGCGCCGACCACCTCAGCGACCTGAGTGAGCGCATCGACGTGCTCATGTCGGTACGCATTCGCTACCACGCCTGTGTATCCTACCCTGTTGCCCTCGAACTAATACCACGACTTCTCCAGGAAAACACCATGCTCATGGAGCAAGTCTCCCTGCAGGACGATGAACTGGGGAACGTAAAGAAGGACCTGGCCGAGCGCGAGGCTCAGATCCAGACCATGGGGTCCAACTTTGCCCAGGCGACGCGGGCACTCGAGGAGCTACGCGACGCATGCACGACGATCGGCGACGAGAAGACACGGTGCGAGCAACAGCTACAGCACTACGCGGCACGCATGGCTCAGCTCGAGGGCGAGAAGGAATCGCTAGTGAAGCACACCGAGCGGCTCAAGTCGGACGCCAAGGCCGTCGAATCGCAGCTCGTCGAGTACGAATTGCTGATCGAGAATGTGAAGAAGAACGCCGAGACGCGGGACGAAAGCTTTGCCACTCGGTACCAGAACGTGTGTGCCAGGCTGCGAGAGCTCGGCAGCGTCGTGGGAGAACGGGACAAGCGCATTGACGACCTAGACGACCGCAACCGCACGCTCACGTCCGACCTCGAGTGCATGCGGCAGGACTGCGAGGGCATGCTGCAGGTGATGGACGCGATGGACAAGCAGCTCACTCAGTACTGTGGGCGCGAAGACGCCGTCGCTGAGGTAGGAGGGCCGAGTTGTCTTCTTCTTGTAGCGGTGGTCGTGATGTTCATAGTGCTTGAATGTACTGTACCTAGCTGGAGCAGGACTGCAAGACCAAGGTGGAAGCGATGCTCCTCGAGAAGGAGCAGGTGAAGATAGAACAACCGTAAGACCATCGATCTACAGTACCTGACAAGCCTTTGGTACTGTATGTAGATCGCTGCTCGCGATGCGCAAGCGCGACGAGAGATCGCGCGGCTGCTCGAGCGCGTTCGCTCCGTGACGGCCGAGCAGCTCAAGACTCACGAGGATCAAGTAGCGCAGCTCACGCGGCAGTTTGAACAGGAGATCAAGACACGAGACAGTGAAATCCGAGAGCTTAGCACCGAGCTGGCCCACGTCCGCGTCAAGATGGTTCGTCATACGTGGAAGGTCCGGAGTCAATAGCGAATACTAAGTGGTGGTTCTTGTAGGATATTGCAGCGCGAAACCAGCGCGAGGCTGAGAAGCTGGTGAGCGAGAGCGCGCGACGGTCAAAGGAGGCGACTGATACGTACGAGCGCAAGCTCAAGAGCCTCGTGGACCGCGCATCCGCCGCAGAGGAGGCCAAGGACCTGGTGCGTCCCAGATATATTGCAATAATTAATATTGTGCTGGAAGTCCTCTTATTCGTTGACGTGCCCAGGCGTCGCGTACAGAGACGGAGGCGATGCTGAGCGTACGCGCCAAGGAGGAAGAGCTCAGCAAGCTGCGAAACGACTTTCGCGATCGCACGCAAGAGCTTAACGTACGTGGATCATCCTGTCCCCACATACCCACATACCAGCGGAGTCGGACTCATCATTGACACACTCAATTAATTGTGCAGGACCGGGTGGTGGCACTCGAGCGCGAGCTCGAAGTACGCCGTACGGAGGCACGAGAACTACGTGAAGAGAACGAAGAGCAGACCCGCAAGACGCAGCTGCTCAACGAGCAGCTCCACAAGGTCAAGGCCGACTGTGCCACTCGTTTCTCGAGCGACCTAGAGGCCGTGCACCAGCAGAACCGCGAGCTCAAGGCCAACGCCGCCGACCTGGAATACCGCTTGTCAGTCACACGCAAGGAGCTCACGAGTGCTGTCGAGTCTCAGAAACACGAGCGGGAGCGAGGCGAAGTGCGTCTGCTGGCGGAGATCGAGACACTCAAGGCGAGGCTTTCGTCCGTGAAGGAAGAGAAAGCCAGAATGGACCGTGCGCGGCAGGAGGTCGAGTCCAGGCACGCGGTAGTGGCACTGCAGCTGCAGCAAGCCACGCGAGACCTGGCCGAGACCCGCGACGCGTTGGTGGAGCGCGAGCACGCGTGTGATGACAGCGACCGTCGCACCGCCGAGCTGAGTACACAGCTCACGATCGCGCTGTCCAAGCAGCAGCAGTTCTTCCGCCAGGAGCGCGAGCTGCGGTCGGCGGTCGAGCGCGTGACATTGGAGAAGACCCGACTCGAGCGCGAGGCCGCGGTGCGTGGATGCTATGCATGAGTAAGTGTGTGTGTGAGAGAGAGATTTCTGACGCTGTGTGCCATTGTAGAACTGCCGCAAGAAGCTGGACGACGTGCGAGGGCAAGGCGACTACTTGCACATGACGACGCGGCCGCTGAGCAAGCGAACAGAGAAGCGCGGTGCGACAACGACACCCAACCAGTCGGACACAGTGAGCAGCTGAAGGATGCGTGGGTCTTTCGTTGATTACTTGGCGAAGCAGAGACTCGAGTTGGTGCCGCCGAACCCGAACGAGTTGGTCATGACGGCACGCAGCGGCTTCTCCTGCGGCGTGTTGGCCACGTAGTTGAGCGTGAACTCGTCGCGGAGGCTGTGCAAGTTGAGCGTCGGCGGCATCACGTTCTGAGTCCACACAGAGCAAGTGTGAGGCTCTTTGTGTGTCAGCGAGAGCGTGAGTGAGCTTACGTGATGTAGCGCCTTGATGGCGAAGATGGCCTCGACAGCGCCCGCCGCGCCGAGCAAATGGCCCACGGCGCCCTAGCCACGATGGATCGATGGATAGATGCAAGTACAGTACACGCATGAGCTTCCGTGGACATATTCCCTAAAACCGGACTACTCACCTTGGTCGATGAGAAGCCGAGCTGCGACGCGTGCTCACCAAAGAGTTGTTTGACGGCGGCGTTCTCGGCGCGATCACCCAGTGGCGTCGACGTGGCGTGGGCGTTAATGTAGCCAATGTCGCTGAGCGCGAGGCCCGACTGCGCAATGGCCGACTGCATTGCTCTGGTTCATGTCATGGCAGGTCTTCACGGTCACTCGTGGTGTGTGAATGCGAATCAGGACGGATGGGTACGCACCGTCGCGCGCCGTCGCCGGTCTCGGATGGTGCCGTCATGTGGTGACTGTCACCGCTCAGTCCGTACCCACGCACCTCGGCGTAGATGCGCGCTCCCCGCTTCTTCGCGTGCTCGTACTCTTCCAGCACGACGACACCGGCGCCCTCACCCATGACGAAACCATCTCGCTCTGCGTCAAATGGACGGGAGGACTCTTGCGGGCGGTCGTTGAACTGCGAGAGACGGAGGCTGGTGTGAGCGTGTGTACCGGGTGCAACTGCTTTACTGTAAGTTAGTATGGGCGACTCACCTTGGTGGCCAGTGCCTGGGAGCGGAGGAAGCCGCAGATGGAGATCGGGTTGATGGAGCCTTCCGCGCCGCCAGCGACCATCACGTCTGCGTCGCCGTGGCGAATGAACCGGAACGCGTCGCCGATGCTGTGCGATCCCGTGGCACACGCCGTCACACACGAGTGGTTGGGCCCCTGTCCATGGCCATAGTCATCAAGTACATGCTGTGACTGACCCCGCGGCGTATAGAACCCGTACCTTGAGTCCGTGTTCGATGCTGAGGTGGCCAGCCGCGAGGTTGATGAGCACGCGCGGGATGAAGAACGGAGACACGCGGCGGTATTTCTATTGAGAAGCAGACACACAATGAAGTCCTGGTGACCAGGTAGGTACAGTAGGTACATGTCCCTATCAGCGGAGCGGACCTGCTCGTTGACCAGTGCGCCAACGTCCACGATTTCTTGGATGTTGCCGATGCCAGCGCCAACTGCGACGCCCTGTGGACATGATGAGGATCTCGTATGTAGGGTATACAACGATCAAGTCACGTACGGCTCGCTCGCGCTCTTCGTCCGACTGTGGCGACCACCCCGAGTCTTCAATCGCTTCTTTCGCTGTATATACATGTACGTATCAGCGTGCTGCATGCGATGGCAAGCTGTGTATTAATAGTCTCTAGCTCTCACCGGCAGCGAGAGCGAACCCGATAAAGTCGACCTCTTGGCTGCGTGCGTTCTTCGGATTGACCCATTCTTTGATTCGAAATGCGTGCGGAACAGCATCGCCACGCGGTACTTGCGCCGCGATGGTGCACGCGAGGCCTGTGGTGTCGAATGAGTCGATTGTCTACGCGGAAGCGAGCCAGAATGGGGCTGAGTGAGACGCGAAACTCGAGGTGAAACATTCGGAAGAGCTCACTTTGATCGCGCATTTCGAGTCCAGGATCGCGTCCCACGCGCGCTGAATGCCCACGCCGAACGGCGTGACAGCGCCGAGTCCAGTGACGACGACGCGGCGTGGTGGCGTGACCGGCGGCGCGCTGAACGCGAGCTGCGAGAACGAGCGGATGCGCGTCATTATTGGAGGTTGCTCTTGCTTCAACCACCACAGACACGAACTATGTAATGTGATGAGCCATCAATTTATGGGTTCAAAATAGTATACCGGTTACTGATCGGTAATTGATGCAGGATGTGGACCACGTGAAACGTGAATTTTAGAAGAATCAATCTGAATGCCAACATCTCAGATCATGATCCAAGAACCGAAGTTATTTCGAAATTCTGCAGCAGAATGCCGAGTACTGTACAGGCTCTGATTCATGTACGAGTACAGACTCGGATTCATCTCCAGGTCATGAATGGACTGTGCTATTCGACCTTGTACTGTACACGTACCGGTGCACGTGGATCAGCGTTGCTTGACAGGCGCTACAGTATCGAGGCGTGAATCAACACTACAGCACAGTACCGACTTCTCACTACTGTACTGTACAAGGTGGCCTGGTCGGAATCAGTGATGAACTGTAATAGCTGCCCGAGCCTTGATCGATTCGGACCTGGGGACACCGAGCGCGCTGCGACAAGTTGCTCATGCCTGGCACCACCGCAGCGGCACAGTTTGCATCCCCGAAACAACGACTGTGTGTGATCCAGACCCAGACGTCAAACTTGTGGAGGTTCACTGCGCGATTGCAGCCGAACACTCGAGGTTCTCACCATGCACGCATTCACCCACGACGCCACGACGAGGGCGACAACGACAGCCTCCTGGCTGCCGTCCAAACTGAACAGACTGAACAGCTCCATTGTGCAACACCGTTTCTTCGCGAGTCACTGTCCGATGCACCGGCTATGCGCCCATCATGAACTGGTGCTGTCAAAACGAGTGACAGCTGGTCTACTCACCAGACCACCAGCTGTCTCGTGGTCTACGTGACACACGGCGGACTCCCCCACTGTCGCGACCATGTCGCCCTGCCGTGAATCTCCAACAGCGCTGAATGCGAGTCTATCTATTCCGCGGATCCGCTCGACTGATGGAGAGCTCCTGGTGTACCGGTACATGTTGTATGATGGATGGACCGACAGACGGGGGATGACACAGCAAGCAGGGGTTTGGGGTGCGGTGCATGCGGGGCGATTCTGTTCAGACCATCAGTCGAACGTGTTTCTCTCGCTCGGCCCCGCCCGACAGCACCACCGCCGCTGCCACCACCACCACCGCCACCGCCACGATCATTTCTCAATTGGCAGACTTGTCCGCGAGCTTTGCCATTGACCTTCCACTCGATCGACGCTCGCCGATTCGTGTACTCCAAAGACAAGAATGAAGGTGCTCCACTCGATCGCCGTTGCCGTCGTGGCGCTCGTCGCCGGCGCGGCCAACGCGCAGCGCGCCCCGAACGCGACCATCGACATCCTCGCCTACAACGATGTCTACGAGCTGCTGCCGGACACCGTGAACGGTCTCACCGTCGGTGGCCCGTCGCGCGTGGTGCCCGTCGTTCGCGACATGCGCGCCAAGAACCCGAACTCGCTCGTGCTCTTCGCCGGTGACACCATGTCGCCGTCGCTCTGGTCGTCCCAGTTCAAGGGCATGCAGATGGCGGACGCGCACAAGGCGATCGGCCTCGACTTTGCCAGCCTGGGCAACCACGAGTTCGACTTTGGCGTCGAGGGCTTTCTCAACGTCTCGAACGCGGTCAACTTCCCATGGCTCAACGCCAACTGCTACGAGCTCGCGACCGGCGCGCTGCTCCGCGGCACGCGTCCGCGCGCCATCAAGACGCTCTCGCACCCATCGTTCGGTACCATTCGTGTCGGTGTCTTTGGCGTCATGTACGACATGAAGGACTCGAGCAAGGGTCTGTTCTGGACCGACCCAATCGAGGCCGCCAAGCGCCAAGTCGATGCGCTGAAGGCGGCCAATGCGGACTTGATCATCGCGCTCACGCACCAGGACCTCGCCGACGACAACCGTCTCTCCAACGAAGTGCCTGGCCTCAACATTATCTACGGTGGCCACGACCACTCGTCGATGCTCCAGACCAACTTTGGTACGCCGTACCTCAAGGCGGACTTCAACTTCCGCTCGGTCTGGATGTCGCGTGTCGAGTACTTTGCCTCCGTCGGCTCCACTGCTGCCACGTACCGCATGCGCCACACGGCTGTGCCAATCACCGAGGACATGCCGACCGACGCCGGTCTCGAGACGGTGATCCAGGGCTACTCGAACGCCATCGGGGAGCTCTTCAAGGGCGAGGTGGGCTCGATCTGTGAGCCAGGCCTCGACCTCCGCAACGTCGTCGTGCGTGTCAAGGACGCGCCGATTGGCCACATCTTTGCCGACGCGCAGCTCAAGTTTTACGGTGAAGGCGCGGCCGATGTGTCGATCTCGAACGGTGGTGGTATCCGTACCGACAAGGTGTACCCGGCCGGCCCCATCACGCTCGGCGAGATCGTCGCGTGGTCGCCGTTCGGGAACACCGTGATGATCACCGAGACGGACGGCAGGTCGCTCAAGGATTTCATCGTCGATCAGGTGCTCGCCGCCAGTTGCGGTGCCGGCAACCTCATCCAACCGAATGGCTTCTACCCGCACCCGGCTGGTGTCAAGTGGGAGTTCCAGTGCACGGGGGAGAAGACCGGTACGCTCACCAAGCTCGAGTGGCTCAACCACCCGACGCGCACGGGTCCAGTGCTGGACACGGACGTGTTCAAGCTCGCGCTCAATAACTTCTTGTACAACACCGAGTTCACGACGCTCGCGACGCCTCCACGCACCCTTGTGCTCAAGAGTGAGCTCGAGGCCGTGCGCATCGACGCCGCGCTCGAATGGTACATCAAGCAGCAGAAGGACGCGGTCATTTGCCAGCAGGAGGAGGGCCGCTCGCTCGTCTCGTTTGAAGCCAGCGGATAATACTAGCGTGTATAACGTGTGTGTGGTCTTGAAAAGGAAGAGATTAGCAACACACATCCTTGATCTTGTTCGACGGTACTTCTTGATGTCGATCAGTCTGGTGGCCGGCGGTGGCTGGTGACTCGTCGTCGTATTACCGGTAGTGGATTCGTTGGTCCTTTGCCGTAGCGGTTGAGTTGCTCGTTGTGGTTAAACTGTGGTGCAGACTCCAGTGGCTCCCATGGGCCCGTCGCCACGAGCGTGAACCGATGGCCACACGCAATCGAGATGATCGGGCCGACCCCATAGCCGCTGAGGCCGTCCACCACATCAGGCTCGGTAGCGTCCACAACGCCATCCAGAGGCTGCCTCCCGAGACAGCCAGAGGCGTTCTGGCCCCACGTGAAGAGTTTACCGTCCGCACTGAGTGCACACGAGTGGTAGGACGCCGCTGCGATGCGTGTACACCGCAGCTTGCGGTGGACGAACTCGGGGATGCGAGCTGGGATCACAATGGGGTTCCACATAAGTTAACCACATGGACACACGCCTGTAAAATAACGTGAGTAGTTTGCCATCCATACGTAGACGTACTTGGGATGGCCGCCATCTTTTGCTTGCCGAGCCCGAGCTGGCCGTAGACGCCGTGGCCGAACGCAAACACGAAGCCTTGGCCCTGCTTGCACGTGTCGCCGCGCACGCGCACGAGACACAGCGAGTGCCAGTTGCTGCATGCGACGTCGAGCACCTGGTCACGGTCCAAGGCTTTGACGAGCTCGGGGTGAAGCACGTCAGCATGGTCGTTCCCGTGGCCAAGGCGGCCGCCGTCCCCACAGCCAAACGTGTACAAGTGGCCGTCGGATGAGATCGCGGCAGTGTGGACAGCACCACACGACACCTTGGTGATCCGCAGCTTGGCGAACGCCTCGACTGGAGTAGGCGACGGGAAGAAGAGTTGGCGTCGGTGGTCTCGAATGCCCTTGCGCTTGGTCACACCCAGACCGAGCTGCCCATTCCAGCATGCACCCCACGTGAACAGATCGCCTGTGTCGGTGACTACTGCTGTGTGGCTGTTGCCCACGCTCACCTGGCGGATCTTGGCGACGCCACCGGGGGTGTTGAAGCTGTTGACCGGGACAGGCAACATCTCTGCAGCGAGCGCCACAGCGGTAGCATCGCCGACATCAATTCCAAGCTCGCCGTGGTCACCTCGCCCCCATAGAAAGCAGCGGTCGTCTAAAGTCGTCAGTGCGATGTGACCGTCAGATCGAGCACAAGCGATTGACGACACACTCTTCCCAGTCAGTGCCGGGACGAGATGAGGCAGTAAGAAGCATGTAGCTTGATCGCCGTCACGTTTAACGAACTGGTTGCCCACTTGATGTCCTTGGAATGAGAAGTGCTTGCCTTCTGTATGATGAGGCTGTTTCGCTCCACCTTCGCTACCTCTGTCTATCAGTGATTTGCCACCGCCGCCCCACCCAAAGACACGACCATCTTCGGCTATTGCGAACGCGAAATCTGCGTCAAATCCCTAGCATCCATGCATTCAGAGTGTCAGCTACAGTAAAGCCAATGACACAGTGGGGGCTGTGGTGACGCACCGAGACGACGTGTGTGATGTGCTCGCCTCGCAATCGCTCAATCTCGGTCGAGAACCGCCGCTCCTTGCGGTCTCCGAGTCCCAGTTGACCCTGGAAGTTGTGGCCACAGGCAAACACACGACCAGAGGCAAGCACACGCTCGTGTTCGCGCTCCTGGAGCTCACGTGCTTCTAGCTCCGCTCGGATCGTCGGTGCGTGGACCCAGTCCTGGATGCGTGCGACCAGCTCTGCCTTCTTCCCATCCACGGGTAGATCGATTAGCTCACAGGCCACGTCCAGTTGCTTCTTTGTCCACGTGGTCACGTCCACTTGCTCCCAGAACTCGCGCGTCTTGGGCAGATCATTGATCGGGGTGTCCTAATGAACCAGCCCGGTTAGGCAACGTTAACTTTAGGTTAACTCTAGGCAACTTACTTGATACATCGGCACCACAATCCGATTCCACACGCGCTCCCGCGTCGCACGCAGCGCGAGGTGGGCGATTTTGCGCTGCAGTTTCTCCTGCGCGGTCCGCGGCGGGTCGTGGCGGCCACGGCGGCCAGCATCGTCGTCTTCCTGTCGCATTTGCGCGCGCAGATCGTCCTGTAGTAGGACCAGCAGCCGCTGCGCGCGCTGCTCGCGTAACCGGTCAAGCGGATTGACCACCATTTGCATCGTCGCACCAATGAACTCGCTCGGGATCAGCTACGCGGTATCCAGCGACGATGAAGATGGAGACACGGAGAGGCCTATCCATGCACCAGCGCCGCCTGCGGTGATGCCGTCGCGTGTGGCAGCGCGACAGCCAACAGCGATCGAAATCGAAGGCTTCGCAGCGGAACCGCCAGGAGCCGCCGACCCACAGGTGCAGGCAAGAATAGCTCGGTTTCTCGAACTGCAACAGCAAAGCGACACGGATTCCCGTGCAGGTAGCGTCAAGTCATTCCAAGAGAACCTGCAAACGAAGAAGGAGGTGGCGAACCCGTCCATCTTGGACAAGGTGGTCGAGTACTTTGGCATCGACGAGCTCCACACCAACTTTGCACGTGAGCTCTTTGACCCATACGGGTTGCCATTGCACGAGTACACTGAGAGTATCTCGCTCGAACAGAAGAAACGCCAGGAAGAGAAGCTCCAGCAGCAGCAACAGCGTAGCCACATTACATTCACACATGGTAGCTAGGCCAGGCTAGGCGGACTTGATCGCAGTAGACATGCTGTTGATCTCCACTCTTCCGTTACCTTTACCGAGCCCCTTACTACGACCACGCGTAGTGTCGTCTTTCAATGCTGTGGTGTGCGCTCGTCGCGTCCAGAGGTCTTGAGCGATATCATCAACGCGTTGTTGCGCAGCGCGCAGGTTGTTGTCGATGATCGCCAGGCGTTCGTCGTACTCGCGTCGAGCTGCTCCCCATTTGACGCTCTTGGTGTGCTCACGGACGAATATGTACCTCTCTGTTTCCTTCTCCACGAGCGTCTTCTTGGCGGTGATCATCTCCTTCTGGAGTGCACTGATTGTGTCCTCCTCCCTCTGGAGCTCGGTCTTGGCCTGGCGGATTTTGTCACAGTGTAGACAAGGCAACGGCAGTGTGTGTGTGCGGCAGCGCTTGACGAGCTCCGAGGTATCGATGGCACGGAGATCGCGAGGGTGGGCGTATCGACATCGACCGATTGACTGCACGTTGCTGCAGATGCCCCTGCGCAAGTATGACGGGCATATCGGAGTCTGCGGCTCGTTCTCTCGCGTCGGGTACAGCTGACGGATGCGATCAATGCGGTCGTACAAGTGGTGCATCGTCACGTGGGCACACGGTGGCAACAGCGTACACCGCTTGCAGCGTCGCAACGGCTCGTTCATCTCGACGATTGATAGTGGGAACGGCGGTGGCAGTGGCGTTGACTCGGCGTCGCTCTTCTTCTTGACACCATGAAACAGCTTCTTGACGTTCGCCGAGCTGATGTAGTGGTAAGCCACGAACACCTCCTGTAGTTTTGTGAGGGATGGGAGGAGTTGGCTCCGCGAACGCTTGAGCAGGTCTTCGAGCCCGGTGCGGTCGTATCCAATCTATCAAGGTACAACGTGACTCAGTCTTGACCTACAAACCCATGGACATGAAGACTTGCCTTTAAGGTTGCACACACTTGCAGGAGCTTGGTTCGGACATGCATCTCGTCGAGTGGTTTCAAGTGGACCACGACGGCACGCTGCTTGAACTGCTCTGGTAGCTTTGTGGCGTCTGGCCGAAGGATCACGATCGCGTAGACGCTCTTGGTGTTTGCCACCGCGAGGAACGGAAGCAGGTAGTGCTGCTGCACATTCACCGGCACGCTGTCCACGTGTGTGGTTAGTGAGAGTTATGATGCGGATTCGCTCCCCACGTACGCTTCAAAGTTGTCGATCACGAGGAACGCGACTGTAGTCGCGCTGTCCATCTTGCGCACGGCATCTTCCATCTTGGTCATGAGCTCTTTGTCACTGCAGATCAAGTCGAGGTCGTCAACTTCTGGGTATGCATGGGGACCAAGAGCTTTGCTGAAGTTTACAGGCTTTGTCTCGCGTCAAACGAGTGGAAGATGCAGCGTAGCCCCGGTCCTATCACCCCTGGTAGCTGCGCTTTCAATACTCGCAGGAACGCGTGCTTTCCCGTGGCTTCTCCGCCCTGTACAGTCCGTTTTCAAGATCAGCTTTCCTGAGGAGTGAACAAACGACACATCTCTGAAATGCCGTACGCTGATGATGAAATTGGTTTTCCCACTCTGCGGCGTATTGCGCAGCACATCCTGAGCATGTGTGTTGCCTAGGAGATCGTCGATGGTGTCGGGGAGCACGAGCTGTCGCCTGTTTCCGTCAGTATATTAATTCGAGTCGTCGCGATGGTGTGCGGAATTGAGTGCATTTTCTCACCAGCTTGTGTTCCTGTTCTCTTCAGTGGGCACGCGCGGCTTGGATGGCTTTGGAATGCTCTCGTACAGGAGGTCGATATCATTGCGGAAGCTGAACTGAAGCTGCCATGTCGATCGCCGCGAGCGCTCATCGCGATCGGTTTCCATGGTTTCCATCGTTCACTTCAACATGTGGTTTGTAACTTTTGCCCTAGTGACCATCACTCCTCCTTGGAGCGTTTGGTCGGTTAAGAACGTAAATGTTGCTTGAAAGGGCACGACAAGATCAACGTCACCATGGCCGATGGACAATCGAGCTCCAGCCGAAGATTCATCGCCCCAAAGGGAAAGAACCAAGCAGCAGAATGCTCCGTCACATCTGTGGCGTTGATCCGCCCAATGAGCGTACGTTGCTGGACTCAAGAGCAGTTGCACAACGCCGATCTATTTGAGTTGCAACTCGAGACCACTAGAACGCTGGCCTTCGTCATGATATATCGTCCCACACAACCACATCGGCTCTCATCACGAATCTACAGTCGCGGCTGCAATCGCTCGGGCCGGAGCTGCTCCCGTCATTCGAGCCCAAAATGACCATGACTTCCTATGGGACATCCCAAAGTACCCAATTCAGTGACTATGGGCCAACCCAAAATGGCGCCTCGCCGCTTCTCTCTAACGGCTCGCAACAAAGATCCTTCGCAGTCGCTCCAAAGTCGAAGAAGATGGCACGCGCGCTCGCTGGACTGATGAGCCTCGCTGCGCTGGTGGTGCTCGCCTCCAGCGCCGTGTGGCAGCAGGATGAAGCGCTGATTAGAGCGCCTCTGCTGAATCTGCGGCAGCAGTTCGACATCGACGAAACGAGGCCTACACAGGTGAATCTCGCCCTCCACGACTCGACGTGGAAGACCGAGTCGCGTTCTGCCGGCATCACCGTCTCGTGGGCGACTGCAAAGTCAACGCAAAAGTCGGTGGTTCGTTTTGGCACGAACGCAGACCACCTCTCGACGACCGTCGAAGCGACCGCAGCACCATCCCAGTACCAGTTCTGCGAGTACGAATCTCCATGGTTGCACCACGTTGTGATCGACGGCAGCCAGCTCGAACCGAACACGACTTACTTCTGTTAGTACCCAGACTATCTATCATCCACGAGAACCCTATTGAGTGGATGGTCTCATGGCTTTGATTCATGAATAGACCAATGTGGCGACCCGACCGGCGGATGGAGTGAGCTCCTCACGTTCACGACGTCGATGGTGATCGGAGACTCGCGACCAGCTACGTACGCAGTCATCGGTGACCTCGGGTACGTCGATACAGCACTGTAGGCGTCATGTGTGTCCGTCTGATAATAGTCTGTCTTGCCCAGGCAAACCGAGTACTCGATGCAGACTGTTCGCCACCTCATCAACCAGCCGGGTATCACTGCGATCCTCCACGCCGGTGACCTATCATACGCAGACAGCTACCAGCCACGATGGGATCGCTGGGGTAAACTGGTCGAGCCACTCTCGTCCACGTGCCCGTGGATGGTGGCCGCTGGGAACCACGAAGAAGAGCGTCCATGCCAGAACAGTGTAGATCGCTTCGTCGCCTACCAGCAACGATTCCGCATGCCGTACAACAGTGTCGACTCGACGCAGAACCAGAACCTGTACTACGCGTTCCGGTCCGGGTTGGTCCACTTTATCATTCTCACGCCCTACGTTGCGAGCGACCCGTCATCACCACAGTACCAGTGGCTGCAACAAGAGTTCGGTCGCGTGAACCGCCAGCTCACCCCATGGGTCGTCGTGATGATGCACGGTCCGTGGTACAACAGCAATACGGCACACCAGGGCCATGAACCCCATGTGACAATGAAGGCGCACATGGAAGACCTCTTCTTCCAAAACAAGGTGGACCTCGCGATCTCTGGGCACGTCCACGCATATGAGCGCTCGTACGCGGTGTACAAAGAGAAGGTGCGCCCTGATGGTACTGTGTACGTGGTACTCGGCGACGGAGGAAACCGTGAAGGCCTGGCGCCGACGTACATCCACCCCAAGCCAGCCTGGTCGGCGTTCCGTCTCGCCAACTACGGGTTCGGCCTCTTCCACGTGCTGAACCGCACCCACGCCCAGATCGAGATGTACGAGGACCAGGAGGTTGGCAACGCGCGTCTCCAGGACAGCGCATGGCTCGCCACGACCGCGTACCGTGTCCAGACCAGCTCGATCTCGGCGCATTAAAGGGATGCAACTAAATATAACCTAAACAAGTGGATTATGATCTCTGGGTTTTGTCAAACGGGTCCGTCCGTATTGTGCCAACCCAACCCGTGACGACCCATCCAACCCAGATCGCGATCATGTGACCCACACAATTGAAGTGGGGGCAAGAGATACTTACTACGTAATACTGCGGCGAACAAGAATGAGCACGACGGTCAGTGTCAAGTGGGGGAAGCAGCTCTTCGAGGGCGTGCTCGTGGACAAGAGCGCGCCCGTGGCGGTACTCAAAGCGCAGCTGTATACGCTCACGTCCGTGCCCGTCGAGCGCCAGAAACTCATGAGCAAGGCCTGGAAGGGCATGCTCAAAGGCGACGCCGACCTGAGTCAATGTGCTCTCGCTGATGGCGCACAGATCATGCTCATGGGCTCGGCCGAGGTCATGGAGAAGCCCAAGGAGGCCGTGGTGTTCATCGAGGACCTCTCGTCCAAGGACGTCGCCTCCGCGGGCGTCGTGTACCCGGCGGGCCTGGTCAACCTCGGCAACACGTGCTACATGAACGCGACGCTCCAGTGTCTGCGCCCCGTGACCGAGTTCCGCCAGGCGCTCAAGCAGCACACCGGCGGTATCTCTGGCGACCTCAACAACAACTTTACCACCGCGCTGCGCGATATGTACCAGCATTTGGACGGCAGCGTGGACAGCATCACGCCGGCCATGTTCGTGTCGGTGCTGCGCCGCGCGTTCCCTCAGTTTGCGCAGCAGTCGCCGCGCGGCGGCTTCATGCAGCAGGACAGCGAAGAGTTCCTCATGACGCTCTGGTCCACGATCTCGCGCACGCTGACGTCGCCCGCTGGTGGCATCGCCGACCTCGGACCGACCAGCAACATGGTGGACGCGCTGTTTGGGCTGGACATGAGCGAGCGCCTCGAGTGCGCCGAGACGGATCTCGAGCCGCCCGTGCTCAAGCACGAGAAGGCACTCAAGCTCGTGTGCAACATCACGCTCGAAACCAACCACGTGTCCGAAGGCATCAAGATTGTACGTGGTGTGTGGGTGATGGCGTATTGGTTTGTCTGCCGACTGACTGGTTGCATTTTTAAATGGGTGTGTGCAGGGTCTGGAGGGCGTGATTGAGAAGCACTCGGACGTGCTGGGCCGCAACGCGCAGTGGAAGAAGATCCTCAAGATCAACCGCCTGCCAAAGTACCTCTGCGTGCAGTTCATGCGCTTCTACTGGAAACTCACGCCGGAGAGCCGCGACCACCAGGGCGTCAAGTGTAAAATGCTGCGAGTACGTTGATGATTGGTGACTGTGAGCGTGTATCAACAAGGTGGGGGGGGGAAGGTGGGGTGCTGACGTGTGTGCTATCGTGTAGCCCATCAGCTTCCCGCAGATCCTCGACACGTACGACTTCTGCTCCGAGGAGCTCCAGGCCACCATGAAGATCGCACGTGACAAGTGCGTCGTCACTCTAGATGCATTTGCGTAGGTGCGCTCTAACTCCTCGTTGCCTGTACTATAGGAACGCCGAGAAGATCCTCAATGAGTTCAAGGAGACGGTACGTCAGCGGCAATCCACTTGTACAATGTGGCGTGGTAGTGTGCTCATCATCCGTGTTCCTTTGGTATGTGCCCATTAGAAACCTGCGGCTACTGCCGAGGAAGCATCCAAGGACGAAGACATGGAAGGCTTGTCGGCGGACGATCTCGCGGCGCTGGAGGCTGCCAAGGCCATGTCGATGGGCGCCAAGTCGCCAGGCGTCGGCCTCCCTGCCGATTTCCAGGGCAACTACGAGCTGTACGCGATCCTGACCCACAAGGGCCGCTCGGCCGACTCGGGCCACTACATTGCGTGGGTGCGAGACAAGGGCGACGACTGGTTCTGCTACGATGACGACGACGTGACGCCCGTCAAGACCGAGGACATTGTCAAGCTCAAGGGTGGCGGTGACTGGCACATGGCCTACCTCGCGTTCTACCGCGCCAAGAACTAGAGAGGGGAAAGGGAGGAATCTCTTTTTTGTTTCTTCTCTCCACAGGTAGTGCAGTTGGTCACCAGATACTTCATACAGACTCGGAACATTTTTCATTTTCAGTCACGCTTTTTGTTTTTTTTGGTGTGTTTCCGAACACAGTATTTTAATATATCCGAAATGAAAAAAAAGAAAAAAGAAAAAAAGAAAATCAAAAGGGCTCATACTAGTGACTACTTACAGTGGTGGGCTACTCTAACACGTCGTTCACATCTCGATGCCCTCGGACGGCCCGCCGGTCTTGGACTCGACCGCCTTTGGCTCGATCACACTCGACTCGGACTGCACGTCAGAATCCGAGTGGTATGCGATGTCTTCGTGGTGGTTGGCGTGGTCCGCGATGGACAGCGATGCAAACTGCGGAGACGCCGGTGGTGAGAGACCGTCCAGTGACGACGGACTGCGTGGGGAGAGGTGGTCGTCATCCTCTGGTGGAGGGCTACGTGGGGAGGCAGGCGGTGAGCCCATGTACTCACCGTCCTCGTTGGGCGAGTACGGCATGGACGGACTCGCTGGTCCAGGTGAGTAGAGCTGGTCGTTGCCACTGTGTGGTGAGGCATCCGACTCGGTGTCCCCTTCCTTGGTCGGGTCCTTGGTCGCAAACGGCGACTTGGAGTCCTTGTCGGTCGCCACCCAGATGCGCAGAGTCTCGAGTTTCCGCAGCGCGCTCGGCGCCAACTCGTTGTTCGCTTCCTGCCAACACGCCAACGATTTTCAGTGTCGGTGCTAACGATTGGACGAAAGACGAAAGTCTAAAAAATAACGCACCGGACAGAACCACTCCATGCACACCTCGACGTCGGTGCGCTCGGCGAGCACGGGCGTGAGCAGCTCCACGAGCGTCGTGCGCGTCTCGGAATCGCAGTGTGGGATCTCAATACCACGGACCGAGAGCGACGTGAGCGGCTGGCCAAGCACGAGGCCACTGATCCACTTGGCGAGGAAGTTGAACTTGTCCACTTGGCCCTTGCACACCTTCGTCATGAGCAGCTCAAAGACCTTCTCGGGCACGCGGTTTTTGCAGTGCTCGACGATGTTGCGCAGTGCAAAGTCCTCGCGCACGTTCTTGAGCAGCCCGCTGTCCTCGTAGCCGTGGAGTCCCGCCTGGTAGCAGCTCTCGCACAGGCTGTAGTTGGCACAAGTAGAGCACGTGTACATGTTGCCGACAATCGGATCCATGCCGCAGCCATCACAGAACGAGTCCTCGTTGACGTGCTGCGACGGCATCTTCATCTGCGCGACCTGGTACCGTGGAAGTATGCATTCGCGCCGTCAATAGGATGGCTACATTATGCGACCGTGTTTTTCAACCCACCTTCTGGCCGAGGAAGCGGCCAGCCGCTGACAGCGTGCTGGCGATGCCGCCCGCCTTGGGCTGCGGCTCGGTGGGGAATCCCACAAGCGACGTCGTGCTATCGCGGTCCAACGACAATGGCTCGGACATCAACCTGACGACATGACAATCGACGGTGGTGAGCTGCCTCGCTCTTGCTCCAATACGGCGCACCGAATGGAGCCATGACGAACGGAATCGATCACTTTGAACGTACCAAAATCGCTTGGCGGTCTTCTGGATCTTGCGCTCGCCGTGAAGCGCGCGCGTGCGGTCCTTGCCATCGAAAATCGCTTGCTGTGGACCGAAGAACAAGTGGATGTCGCCGGTGTTCTTGCGCTCATCGCCGAGCTGCTTGTTGAGGTTGACTGTGCTGATCACGGACGGCCGTGAGTCGAGAGACCCCTCGGGGCTCTCGCCTTTGCGGCCCGTGAGGTTGGCGATGGAGAAGCGCTGCATCTTCTTCTTGACTCAAGCTCCAGCCTTGATGAGTTGCGTGGCCCTCGAAGTGACCGCGGCTTTGGGCTTCGGTCGCGTAAATTTCATAAATTACACCCACAAGTCAGTGTGGGTAGAAATTTTCCAATCACGGCGACCAGGGAATTTATCGCGTTTTTATCGTTTCTGGTATTTTACGTGCGGCAAGCTTCTCTTCTTCTTGTTGACTTCTTTGTCGTCGCCTTGTTCTGAGGAACACTGGTATTATAATATAAATACACCACGTATAAAACGAACTGTAAGACTACTTAGTACACCACGTCTAAAAACGAACTGATCATTGACGACGTAGTGTTAGCAACGGCGGGTGTCTGAGCCGCCGATCAAAGTGACCATCGGTCGGCGAGCTCCACAAGTTTTACGAGTCATCGACCACCCGATGCTAGGGTTGTGGACCCACCGGTCGCATTGGCGCCAAGTGGCTGTCCAGTTCAACGTGACAAGGAATTGTGTTTTGGATGGCTGCTGGATCCGAAACCAGAACACTGGATCCGGGCGCCGCTGGCGTGATTGGAATCCGGAGAACAATGGGTGGTTCTGCCGGTGAAAGGTTCTCCACACGAGGAGGTCAATGCATGCATGCTGCGGAACGTAGCATACTGTACACAGGTTTGTGCGCATGGAAGCGGTGGCATGACATGCGCTACGTCCATGCACACGGGAAGCCCTAAGATATCATGGACACAACATGTGACAAGGTTGGATACCAAACACCATTGTACATACACTGCATGAGTCAGGTGTCTAGGTTGACTCGGACGCCTGGGGATCACAACACGCCTCGCTCGACGAACCGCTCGTACAGCGGCTGGTGGCGCATCTCGCCAATCACGCATGTGAGGCTCGCGTTGGCGTAGTAGTCACCATCGAGTGAGAGGTTGTAGATGATGTCGTCCAGCAGGATGGCCTTGCCCGTCTGCGTGCCGTCGCTGATCTTGACGTGCGAAAAGTGCACGTGGAAGTGGTAGTAGGTTGGCTGGTAGTGGACATACACACGGATCGAGGTCTGCTTGACTCTATACAGCCGTTCCAAAGCGCACAGACTTGCGTCTCTACACGTAGATGAGCACGCGGTGAGGATAAACCTAGCTCGTGGATCGATCGTATTCGGTTCGTACTGTACAGTACCTGACGTTCTTGAGCAGTGGCAAGTGCTTGGCGCGGAGATCGCGCACGGATCGGATCAACCGATCGTTTACGATCGCGAGGCAGTAGATGGCATCGAACTGCGTCGTTCAGAGTTGTGGTGTTAGATTCCCGCGGCGTGGATCAGCATAGGGAGGTACGCACATTCGATGGATCGCTCCACTTGAAGTCGGGCAGGAGAATGAATCCGTTCTTTGGATCGCAGTCTTCGTGCACGATGCGCTCTGACTCTGTCTTGCTGTTGATATCCATTGCAAAGGTCAAGCATGTGGCAACAGTGATGGTGCAATGCTTTACTTGAGACGTACTGTTCGAGGATGTTGTAGAGCCATCCGAGTTTGGACGGTGGAATGTTCTCGATGAATGGCAGCGTCACGCACTCGTACAGCTCCTTCGTCTCCGCAACCACGTGGAAACGCTGGTCGCTGTGCTTACGAATATGAGTCTCCGTCGCTGGGTGAATCACGTCCACCTAACCGTCCCATTAGCCATAGATCCCGGTCCTCGAAACATGAAATCGTCGTCACCTTGAATGGACGAACATCCCTTCCCACGTCGCCCAAGAACGTGCTGTAAATGTCGTTCTCGAGGATCGTGTGCAACGATAGCGACCGCAGCAGCGTCTCCAAGTCTCGGAAGTCGAATGCTGTCTTGCGGATCGTGACAACTGCCGGTCGGTTCAGCGAATCCGATGCAAATGTCCCGAGTAGCGACACCTCATTTTCTCCGAGTGTGAGCACGCGGGTGAGCTGAAAACCCTGCAGATGCTTCGAGCCAACGCTGCGGAACTGGCGAGAGAGAGACCACAGCTTCAGTGCAAGCGCGCCGGTCGTCGCGGCCGCCGTAATACCCGTCACCACCAATGCCACTTTGGAGCTCATGGTGCTGATGTTGTCTATCAAACCAAATATATTAAGATATCGAATTATAGGAATGATGGAACTTCAATTAGTAAACAAAATGAAAAAATGAATTCAAAAACAAAAATCCCCTACTTAGATAATAAATGAGATTCTCACGTGGTGCACTTCCAGTGGTACACCGAGAAGCTCGAGAGTCGAGTGTGACGACGGCGAAACGACCGACACGTTCGTCGACGCAACGCTTGACGAGTCGATCGATGGCGAGACGCGGCGGGGGTGACGACACTCGATTTCAGTTTCATTCCATTGTAGTTTCTGGCGTTCGCACTTCGATTTTTTTTCTTTTTTTTTGCGAGACGAGATGAGGAGCGAGGGTGACCTTTGGCACCGGTTGGTAGGTAGGTAGGTAGGTACCTGCGTGCGTCTGGAGCGATGCCATGACTTCCTGTGGCCATGACAGACAACGCGACCCAACCACCATGGTTCCCAGCCCTCACCTCCCGTCGACGTTGTACAGGCAGCTTGACCCAACGCACTTAGAAGCAGAACCTGGACATCGAGTAGAGTGGGTCGGACACACGCGAGGTCATCATCACTTCCTCGTCGTCCTCGTCCTCGTCGTCTTCTGGCTCTTCATCTTCTTCATCACTGCTCACGATGCTTTTGCTTGGCAGCTTGATTGGACCGAACGTCTTGGTGGTCACGAGAATGCGAGCCTTGGATGGAGGCATCAGGTTCTGCTTGGACGACGGAGACAGCGGTGGTGATGACGACGGTGTGCTGCTGCACGTGAAGAATCGGACCATGCGCTCGAACAGCCCACCACTGAACTTTTGACGGATGCCGTTGAGTTCGTCCTGCGTGGATTCGAGATTGTGCTCGAGTTTGTCAATCTTCTTCTCCTGCTCGGCGACGCGCATCGTCTTCTGGTCCATGAGGATCTGCAGTTGTTGGTACTTGACCCGCATGGTCTCGGCCTCCTGCTCGGCCTTGCGGATCTTGGCTTGCGCTGCCTGCAACGCATTGCTGAGCTTCGCGTTCTCGGTCTCCAAACGATCCACATGGATGCGGTAGAGCTCACGACGGAACACACAGAATACGCGGACCTGTAAGCCACGGAGACACACACGATTAGAACCGTGCCGGTAATAACCAAACAACACACACAACACCGTACTTTGAGGTAGGCACGCTGCCATCGCTCGCGAGCGAGACGCGCCTGCTTGAGTCGCCGGAACTGCTTCTTCGCCGACATCACACGAACCATAGCCTGTACACGAACGCAGGCCCGCTTGCGCCTAACATTTTTGAACAGCCACAGGAAGCCACGCTTTGCGGCATACTGAGCCGTGATCTTCTTCCACAGCTTCTGCATGTAGAGCACACGCGCCAGTGGGCCAAGCCACTTCAGCAACCAGCGCTGTCCCTGAGGCAGGTAGTTCTTGGCGAGAAGCTTGTGGAGAAGTACCATCTTGTCCTCGGGCAGGTCCTGGTACGCGTCCATCGTGCGCGCGCGGTCGGCCATCTTGCTCCACAACTTGTGGATGCGAAGCTGCGTGCGGATCTTGCGGACACGCTTGCGGGCAAGATACTGACGCACAAAGCACTGGATGATCTCGGCCTTGCGGCGGAACTTGCACTTGAAGTAGATCTTCTTGAAGGCGTTGTACGCGATCATCTTGGTCGCCACGTTGATCCATCGCTTGCGGTGCACAAACTGGATCATCTTGCTGGCCAGCTGATTGCAGTCAGCAGGAGCCGAGCTCGGCGTCAACAGTCTGTCCAGCAAGTCGATCTTGCCCGTGCGGAAGAAGAGACGAGTGTCACCGAGACGGTAGGCGGACGTCGGGAAGTCGTAGATCCACAGGATGGCCTGAGTGAACAACTTGTCGTTGAACTCGAAACGCTGGAACATGTCTGGCGGAAGCAACGTCTTGTAGACGTCCACGACTTCAGCGTACAGGATACGAGTCGGCAGACCCACGCGAAGCACCTCACACGCCTGGACGGTACCAGAGCACCGAAGCTGTTCGACAACGTACGGCTTGTCGAAGATGCCTGGCTTCATCAGGGTGTTCGGCTTGATGCATCGAATGAAGTTACATGACGTGCCCTCGAGTTCAGTGATCAAACCCTTCATCTGCGTCGAGAACAAGCTGGACGCACTGCCGCCCTTCTGGCGCGACTTGGAGGCGTTGTTCTTCTCCGCCTGGTTCGAGAAGTTCCTTTGCGAGTTGCGACCCGTGATCTCCTGCAGGATGCGCGACGTCGAGCGCGTGATCAGCTCCTCGAATTGATCCGAGATGATGTTGTTGTTCTTGTCCACGAACGAGTCGATCGTGTACCGCACAACGCCAGCGTAGTGCCTGATGATGAACGTATCGCGCACATCCTTCGGGTGAGGCGTCGGGAAGTTCGGGTGGCGCTTGAACAGCGTGTGCAGGCGCTCGTTCAGCTTGCGATCGGATGGGCCAGGGAGGCGAGACACGTTGTCGATCGTCACGAAGATACCACCGTGGCGACTGGCGATGAGGTTGAGACACTCGCGGTTGTCCGAGTACTGAACGACGCCACCGTCGTTCGCCTCGGCTTCCTTCTCTTCCTCGGTGAGCTCACGCAGCATGATTGGCATGCCTGGCATCGGGAACGGGAACGACAGCGAGTGGTTAGTCGGTGAGTCGATGTTCTCTGAGCGGTACAGCTCCTGCTCTGCCTCGAACACACAGTCGTTGAACAGACTCTGGAGCGCCTCGTTCGCGTAGTTGATCAGGAGCTGCTCGAACGAGTTGCGGTTCTTGGGCTCAAAGTCTTCAAAGCCGAAGATATCGAGCACGCCAATGTATGGGATCACATCGGCGCGAGTCGCGTCGTAGTCCAACGCCGACGCGCACTGCACCATGAGCCAGTTGAAGACGTGTTCGTAGATCGTCTTGGCGATCGTGTCGCGCGAGTACACTGCCGTGCGCTGGTCCTTCTTCGCGTAGTAGATGGAGCCACGGCGAGAACCGCCACGCGTCGCGACGATTCTCTTCATCAGAATGCACTCACTGAGTTCCTCCTTGTCGACACCGAGAAGTTCAGCGGCGTACGCGAGTGCTTCCTGCGAGACTTGGTCATTGGCTGCGACGCAAGCCGTCTTGCCTTCCGACGTGTCTTCCTCGCGGATCGTGATGTTGCCCATGTGGAGCAAACCGCCGACGACACGATAGATTTCGTCCTGGGACTGATCATTGATGCCGACAAACTGCAGCGCCTTGCACAAGCTCTTGAAGTTTAGTGCATCGTCCATGAACTCGGCCTTCATGCAGCCCGACTGGTTCAGGAATGAGTACTTTTCCGGCTGCTTTGGCTCGAGGTGGAGACGGCTCTCGATATACTCGGTGTCTTCGGCATACAGCAGTTCGTAGAAGACGTGGAAGTTTCGTTCCCCCTTTGGCTGGTGCACGAGGCGCGACTTCTCCAGCAGGTACGTGTCGATGGACGCACCCGTGAGTTCGTGGCCAGCGGTCGAGAACTGGAGACGCATGTACTTGCCGAAGCGACTCGAGTTGTGGTTGCGGTGGGTCTTGGCGTTACCGAATGACTCGAGGATCGGGATGGTCTCCATCAGCCGTCCACCCAGCGTCACTGGCGAGAGCTTGACACCGTTGTTGGACTGCGGGAACGACAGCGCCGCGGTCTCGGAGGTCGGTGGCGATACGACACGAGGCGTGAGTTCAGGCTCCATGTCGTCTTCGGAGGCACAGGACGGGGCACGGCTGACCCGCACGGCACGCGTGGTCAAGAAGTCCAGGATGATCTTGGACGTCTCGGTCTTGCCCGAGCCACTCTCTCCACTGATGATGATTGACTGGTTCTGCATGACCGCGCGTACGGCACAGAGCTGGCGGTAGGCGTTCTCGGCAATGTAGTACGGGTGCGGTGGGCACCGGTCGAGCGACTGCGAGACGAACAACTGCTTGTCCGGGTCGTCGATCTTCTTGAGCGGGTTCACGGCGATCAGCACGTTCGCCATGAACGTGTACGGGCGCAGGTTCTTGATGCTGGACCGGTCCTCCAAGTTCTTGGCGATGGCGGCTTCGTGGAGGTGGCGCAGCGACGTCATGTCGGCCGTGGTGTTGAACAACGGGTTGGCCGCGTACACGGGCGTCGTGGGTAGATGGAGCGTCTCCGGTTCCGCATGCGGCAGCAGCTCGCCCGAGGCTTCATCGATCAGGCAGAAGCGGACCGTCTCGGCCGCCACGTCGTGGGCAGTGACCTGGCCGAGCGTCCAGCCGCAGGGGCCTTCAGCACGCCAGTAGAGATCGCCCACTTTGATCTTGATGGGCGGCGGCGGTGGCGACGTGTCCTCTGCGCCGTCGTCAGCGTGCGTCTGGTTGGAGGGCGTTCCTGGCGCCGCCTTGTCTTTCATGAGGTGCGGCGTCGTGGCGCCGTGCGCCGTGCTAATGGTGGGCGGCGCGTCGTGCGCGGTCGAGAGCCGCCGCGCCGGGTGGACCGCCGTGGAGGCCATGGTTCGAGTATAGGTGGTTATCAGGCGGGTTTTCGAGAAGGGGACGGCGAGGCAGGAGATGGAAATACACGTTCACTTCACGTCGTCATACACCGCCTTCCCAATACTGTACCGGTAATCTCACACACGCGCTTCACGTCGGCCGTGATGTGGATGGGGAGGTTGGGAGGTAGGGTGCTTTGAGGCCGGTTGGTGAACGGTTGCAGTTTGGGCGGAGGGGGGGGGAGGAGGCGTGGCTAAAAGCGTCGGAGAGAACGAAACGGGAATGGGTCGGGTTCTGATTGGCTAAAACTCGATGATTCCCTGACTCTTTGCACCGTGGGACCTCACATCATCCCACATTTTGCGGCTAAAATCCACCGACTCATGTCTCTATTGTGTGGGTAACAAGTTGTTAACGGCCACCCGATGTTGGAAACAGGGTGAAGAAAGTATGCATTTTCTGCCAACCAGCGAGTCAGCGTCAGTGGTGGCGGACGTATTCTCTATACTCTATCGGATCGGATCGGATCGGTGAACTATACATATATGTGTATGTATGTAGGTCAGATGCGTTCGTCCGTTTCAGTCAGTTCGTCAATAGAGTCCAGGCACCATGTCCAACTGACTGCGAGGGGGACCCTCGTCCCTCCCTCCATTCATTCACTCCTCTTCGTCCTCGTCATCGTCGTCGCTCCCTTCTTCATCATCGACGTCATGGAGATCGTCCTCTGAATCCTCGGAATCCGAATCCTTTTCCAGGTTCATGATTCCCAGCAAGATGCGGCGACAGACCTGTCGCTCGTGCGCGGCGAGCGCGCGCGCGAGGTTCATGGACTCCCCCGCTGCGTCATCGTTTCGGTTCAACAGCGCACTATAAAGCTTGTCTTTGTGCTGCAGTAGCACACTCAAGACATCATAGAGTAGCTCCAGCGGCAACGCTTGGGCGAAAAGAAAGCTCGTGAGCCCGTCCGACAGGCCGAACTCGCGCGATGCGTCACCATGGAGGGTGAACAGGATCCCATCATCCACGCCAACTGGCTCTCTCTTGGGAAAGAGTTTTCGACGCTTCGTGACAGGCGAATCAGATGCATCATCCTCGTATTTCGATGGCGTCGCGCGGTCGTGCGCGGCACTAGACTCGAGCTGCAGCAGCGCCCCCTCTACCGAGCCGCCGCCGCCGAGCTGCGCGTACACCATGCGCACCTGCGCGCTGGAGAGGAGAATCGTATCGGCGGCCTTAGCGGTCGGCAGCGTGAACCCGTAGCGGCACAGAAGCTGTTACAGATCATGCATGAATCGAGTCAGCAGCTTGTACAGTAGCCCAACCATACAGTATCACACAGCACTGTAGGAAAAGCGCGTCAAATACTGCGATATGGTAGGTACTACTACGTAGTATACTGTACCTGAGCGTTCGAGAAATCGCCGTAGGAGATAGTCACTGAACTGCCCGTGGGAACCGCGCGGATAGCCACAAGCTTTGGGCATGACGGCCGGTGTGAGGAAACGGATGCACCAATAGGGAGAAGGTGAACGCACCGTGTAGACTCCCTCCGAGTCTCTTTGGATCACTGCCGCTGGGTCAGCTGGGTCATGGTTCGCCATGTCGATGACAGGGAGCAACGTCACACCATCCGCACCGTCGATCGAAAAAGCTCTACGGTATACCAAGACACTGAGAGTGAGAAACGTTATAAGGCAATGAGCACAGCAGCCACCTCACCGGGAGGAAACCATCGCGTACGCCCAGTGGAAGTCTTCGAGCTCCAGCTGCGCCTCTGGCCATATCGTCGGGAACTTCACTGACAATTGTTTGGCGAAGCGCTGGTAGAGACTCTCAACGAGATCGTCGTCGATGATTGGTTGCCTACATGGTAGAAACACATTGAGCTTGGTTCTTTTACGCATCACCCGTGTGGAGTATGTATTACGCTGCAGTGTCCCTCAATAGCGCCTTGCTCGTCGCGTCCCACGTCAGGGGCAATGGTACATGTGCGGGCAGCTGCTTGATGTATCCGGCAAACTTGCTCTCCTCGCCACGCGCCTTCACAGCTAGCAGGCTCAGCACTGTACGCACGGTGGCGCTCAGCTGAAGAGCGTCGAACTCGGAGCTGACATCCCGCGATTCACCCTCTGCGAGCGATGCGAGCCAAGACGCCGAGTTGAGAATCGCATCTCGCTGCAGCTCCACCAACACGTCGCCTTTCGAAACATCGCTGATTGCGTAGATCGTACGGTCCACCTCACCGCACGAGTCTTTCGACTTGTCGCTCACGGGGTCGAGGGCTCCTGAAACGCGGACGCTCGCCGCGTTGGCCGCTATCCATTCACTCAGCGCAGCCATTTTGTTTTGGATGAGCACTTGGAGTGTTGATTGGAAAGAGTGATTGTCAATTGCAAACAAAACATAACGAAAATAGACACAAAGAAAGCAAAATCACCATAATACCTAGTCTTCTCGTTCCGAGATAAAAAGCCACAAAACGCCGAATCGGAGAATGAGTGAAGTGAACTCGTCCACGAGCAACGACCAATGGCGCGTATTTCTCGGCATCGCTCTGCTGATCGCCTCCTATGTGTTCCGTGTGGAGCTCGTGCGCTTCACGCTGCGGCTCGCCAAGCGCGCGCTGCCCGGCATGCTGGTCTGGATCAAAGAGTTTGAGAAGAACCTGCTCCTGCCGCTCTCCTGGGTCGTGTTCGTGCTGCTCGTGTGGTTCTGCACGTACGTCATGAACCTGCAAGCTCTTCTTAACATACGGTCGTCGTTGATCTCGTCGCTGATCAACCTGTTCCTCGGGTTCCCGTTGATCTGGACCGTGATCTGTCTGTGTAACTACGTCACGTGGGGCATCATCCGCGTCAAAGGCTGGAACCGCGCGACGTCAAAGGAAGATGACGACTACAACCGAGTCATGATCATCACGGAGGGCGTCGGCGTGGTCAAGATCCTACTGGTTGCCTACGTAGTCTCCGATTTTATGTTCGATGGCATCGGCGAGATCACCGGTTTCGTCTCGTCCCAGATCACGACAGTCGCAGTTCTCGTCATCGAGTTTGTGTTTCTCTTCGGGTCGCATACGTGGGTAGGTACTGTGCATCCAAGGACTCGTGTGATCTGTATCAGCACTCACTACTCCATGCATATTAGCTCAAGAACACGATGGGTGGCCTGATCGCCCTGATCGACGAGCAGATCAAGAGCGGCTCCCACGTCCAGTTCCGAGGCCAAGAAGGCGTCATCGAGCGGCTATTTCTGCAGTCGTTCTGCGTGCGACGGCTGGACAAGAGCCTCGTGTACATCCCCAACGGTTTGCTGCTGGAGCATTCCGTCGAGATCAAAACCAAGGCGCTCGACACACGAGCGACGATTCAGATCCATGTTGACCACAGCACCAATGCGTCGTCGACCCGTCGATTCATTCAAGAATTGGATGGCATGATGGCCAAATTCTGCAGTGACCGGCAGGTGAAACGGAAGAGCGGCGTATTGGGACTGGAGGGCAAACCGAGAGAGCGGTGGGATTTCCTTAAGGTACTGAACAAGGCGAAGGCAGCCGCAACGACCCAGGACGAGGAGCACAAGCCTCGGTTCTGGATCACTATCGCAGCGCCGTTCGTCATTGAGGTCGTGTACTTTATGCAAGAGCACCACACCAAGCTCGTGATGGCTGAAAAGACAGAGGTACGTGTCCTATTCCCTTGGCTCCGCTAATATTGGTACCACATTCATCTCACCCGATGCGTGTGTCGGTATTAGTTGATTCTAGGGATCACCGAGCTCATGGTGAAGGAAAGCATTCTTCCCCATCAGCGTGACCAGTCGGTCTCAGTCAATACGGAGCCGATGGACTTAGTTCGCGTCGAGCTTTCGCTCTCGCCTGAACCGCGAACGGAACCGGCACTGAGAGGAGGACGCGATCGCAGCTCGGATCGATGCACACGGTTCACCAGTGATGGGAATCGCGTTCGCCAGCGACGACCAACCACGATACGCGAGTGAACCGGGGCGTTCAGCGAACCGCCAACGGCGTGATGTTGTGTTGTGCGAACACCTGGAGAACGTGCAAGTTGATCTACGTGTGCAGTAACACGTCAGCACTGACGAAGCGCCGACCACGCAGTGCCACGTACCTCCGTCTTTGCAGCCTCCAGCGTCGTGAAGAGCGACCGCTCGATGGTCATGCGGACACGCAAGCGACTCATGGTTGGGACGCCAATGTGCAGTGCCTTTGCTGGCTCGAGTGGCTCAGCCATTGAAGCGTTCGACTGCCGCGCTCGGCTCGTTCTCGGGTCGTCACTACTCGCAACAGACACGATGCTCGATCGGTGACTCGACGGCAGTGGATCCTCGAGGTCTTTGCAGTACCCACAGAGTGCGTCAGCCAGTTCTGCACGCACGTCTCGGAGCGCCTCGACCGAGATCGTGGGGTTCAAGTGGACGACGACCTCATGTTGGAACGCGTCGGCTGGGTTCCCATTCGTCTGGTGGAAATCCGCGAAGACGCCGTTCGGAATGTACACGAGCGAGCCGTCCTGGCGTCGCAGGATGGTTCGCGCCAGTGACACCTTGTCGACGAACCCGGTCAAGTGCAGGATCCGACAGAAGCTGCCCGTGCGGAAGGGCTCTGCCCACACCAAGAAGAGCCCCGTGGCCACGTTCTTGAGCTGGTAGTTGGCACATGTACACGATGTGAGTACTGTACTGTACGGTAGTAGACCACGAACGGGTGGGTGTACTGTAGTTCGTATTATAGTACCTACCAGTGTGAACCCGGACAAGAGGAGCACGATCTCGATACAGAAAAAGGCTTCGACAAACAGAAAGCCGGCGATGTCGTTGGACCGAAAGAAGATCCAAAAGATCTCGACCATGATCAAGATGAAGCACCCAAACTGGTGATGAATGTACGAGGTGGTTGTATGAGCAAAAAGCCATGGACTGTTGTAGACATCAACCAATCACATTACCTTCATGGTCTCGGTGACGACAAAGATCTTGGCGTCGTACTCGTGGGACGCGCTGTCCCATTTGAAGTGCCGCACGATCATCTACGCCAGAGCAACAGTCAGTATACTGTCATGAACAGTGACCTCGCTTTGAGCGTCACCGCGCCAGCCAGCTTACATTCGTGACGACCACACGCAGCGCGAACGTGCCAAGCACTACGGGCACGGCTATAATATAGGACAAGACCAGGACAAAGTCGCTGCCGTCGTCCAGGTCCAGCACGTAGATGGCGACCACGATGACGAGCAGCAACATGATGATCCACGACAAGTAGACCAGCAGGAAGCGATGGATATCGCTGACCCATCGGTACCGCTTGCCGAGCCGCCGCCGAATCGCGAGCAGCAGCGCCGTCATCACTGGCTGTGTCAGCAGGTAAATCGCCACGACGCACACCACCGCGACGCCGAGGCGCCACATTGCGATCACCATGGTGAAATTGTGGAACAGGTTGTCGAAAATAAAAAAATAAAACAAAAGTGGAAACTAGAGAAATTTTGGGAAATACGATGGCTTCTTTCGAACATTCGATTTTCAGCCAATCACTTTCGTGTGTAGGTGATTTATCAGGACTAAGTTCGCGCGAAGTACGCAAGCTCCTCCCCACAACTGGCCCGTCTCTGTCACGCACTGACCACATTGCGACTCGGTGCATTGCGAGCAAGCGCCAGTTAGAAGCGCAGTCGTGGACCAAGTCGAGTCTGAGGGTCCGGTCGATTTGCTCGATCGATCGGTCGATCGACTCCTTCATTCCGTCGAGACGCGCGATTCGGCGGTTCGATTGAGGCGGGGAAAACCATCCGCGCCTGCTTCAATCTCCGTGGTCAGTCCGACATAAGTTAACTCATCCACGAGCACAGTATGGGCAAGCCACAGTTCACCGCGAGCGAGCTGGACTCGATCTACGCGGTGATCATCGGCGCGTGCTCGCTGTCGATCGTCGGTTCATTGTACGTCTTGGTCCACATCTACCGGCTGCGCGTGCGCGGCGGTATCACGAGCACGCAGACCATGGTGGCGATCCTGTCGCTGCTGGACCTCGCCGTGTCGCTGCCCAAGGTGATTCGCGTGGCCGGTGACGACGGATCGTTTGCCTGCAACGTGCAGGGCTTCCTGCTCAGCTTTCTTGCCGTCATGTGTACGTTTTCCTTGTACTCAATGACTGCCATGGTCGCTTATCACGCCGTGTGGATTGAATGCAGCGGTGGTATGGAATGTGTGCTTTGCGCACAGCATCTACCGCAAGATCGTGTGCCGCGAGAGCGAGGAGCGGCTCCAGCGCCGCCTGCGGCTCTACATCATCGTGACCATCGTGCCGGCGTTCATCGCGAGCTGCGTGCAGTACGCCACGAACCTCATCGCGGACGCCACGTTCTACTGCTGGCTGCCCCAACCGCTCTACCAGCTTGTGTTCCTCTACGTCTGGGTCATCCTCTCGATCGTCTACATCACTGTCGTGCTCTTTGTCACCCAGCACCACATCAACAAGCGCGCCGAAATGTACGGAACCGACGGGGGGAAGAGTTAACTTATCTGAACCCACTGACCAAGTATTGATACCTCACAGTCAGGGCAACTTGGAAGCGTTCGCGTCGTCGGCGGCCATCACGCGGCAGCTGCGCCTCTACATCGTCTTCTTCGTCATCAACTGGCTGCCCAGTGTCATCTTCCGCGGTAGGTACCCCTCCCTCTCTTCCAATTATATGAGTTATAATTGCATCCGCCCTCATGACACCTGGTACGCCCCCCCACCACCACAGTGACGGGCCCGATCTTCGACATCATGACCTTCCCCATGGCCATCCTCATGCAGGCCACGCTCTGCTCCATAGGTGCGAGCACTCGCATCCCTGGTATCACCCCCATGATACTCATTTGAACACACTGTCTTCTCGCTACAGGCTTCGTCACGGGCATCATCTACGGCGGGTTCCTGACCCATTCGCCCAAGTTTTGCCAGTTCCGCGCGGCCGGCAGTGACTACCACGCGATGACGGCGCCCACGCAGATGACGGTGGCCATGACGGGCGAGATGGCGCCGTCCATGAACGGCCGCCGCCAGCCACTCAGCCTCTTTGTCACGACCTTCAACATGGGCGAAGGTGCCATCTCGGACGAGGAACTGGTGGGTTGGCTGATCTATTTTTGTCATCAGGCTGGCGGCGCCCTGTGGAACAACCCACTGACGAATTGACGGACTGACTGCATTGAACGGTATCAAATCCTAGGAAAAATGGATCCCACGCGGCTACGACCTGTACGTGATCGGCGTGCAGGAGTGTCTCCAGCTGCAGGACCTGCGCGTGCAAATCCGCAGCCACATTGAAGGCCAGGCCAGCCTGCGCGTCAACACGTCGCGCTCGCGCTTTGTGCGCTACGCCCAGTTTTGCCGCGAGATCGGCAGCACCAACACGTCGCTCGGCTACCACGTACGTGTGTATCCTTTGTCTACCGAGAGCGGAGGCCATACCAACCTCTTGTCATGCTCCCTAGGGCTACATCGCGATCACGGTGTTTGTGCGGCAGCGCGACGTCATGTCGGGCGCGTTCTTCATGGCGCCCAAGGCACAGCAGGCCATGAACTGCGGCAAGTCACTACTCTTTGGCCAGCGCGCGTCCAACAAAGGCGCCGTGGGCTTCGGGTTTCGGTATTTTGACACGTCGTTTGCGTTCGTCACGTGCCACTTGACCTCGGACATCAAGGGCAAGTCGCACGTCGATCGGCGCAACCGCGACGCCACCGACGTGATCAAGTCGCTGCACCTGAACGTGGACGACCTGGGCTTTGAGTTCCCATTGATGCACCACCACACGTTCATCCTGGGCGACCTCAACTACCGCCTCCGCCAGAACCACGCCACCCCCACCGAGATCCTTGAGCTCATGGTTAACGCGCGGCTCTCGCAGCCATACAACGCTACACACACCAGCCACCGAACCAAAGCCACCAAGCGAGCACGCGGCCGCTTGCTCAAGAAGGCGAGTACGTCGTCGTCCAAGTGGATCCCGGCCTACGCCAGCGGCGACTCGGACTATTCCACGGCGGCGTCGATGCAGACCGACATGGGCAGCACCTCCTCGACTGCGACCGAGCCCAAGTACATCGGGATCCCGATCATTGGCGGCGGCTACGACACGCCGACGCTGGAAGACAAGGAGGCCAACACGCGCATGCCGGCCGGAGGCGACGCGTGGGAGGCCGTACTGGCCCACGACGAACTGCGGCACCTGATGAACCAGTCGCACGTGTTTTACGGGTTCGAGGAGCCCCACATCGCGTTCGACCCGACCTTTCGCCGCGTGCGGCAGCGCGGCCTCCCGGCCAATTCGCACCACTTGACGGCCGAGGAGCTCGCGACCTACTACACGACGGCGATCGACGGCCGCGGCCAGCGTGTGCCGTCGTACACGGACCGCATCCTCCATTTCTCTCAGCCGGACATGCGGCTGCGGCTCCAGTGCTCCCAGTACACGTCGGCCGAGGACGTGACGTGCTCGGACCACAAGCCCGTATCGGCCGTGTTTCACACGCACGTGAACCGCGAGTCTCGACCGCTCGTCGCGCGCGCAGATCTCGAAGACCGGCCGCGACTGCAGGTGAGTGGCCGTATTCTATGGACAGGATCGTATGTACTGACGACGCGGTGGTGGCATGTTCATGCAGGCGGTGCCGGGCGTGGTCGAGTGCACGCTGCAGATCGAGTGCTTGTCGCTGACGTGGCACCACAACGCGCACGCGGTACTCGACTCGGTCAACATGAACCGTACGTGCCGTCCTGCCTAGTTGATATTTCACCTGCTGGTTCCTGACCAAAATTTGCTGCTATCTACGCAGACCTGCGCGTGACAGTCATGTTCCCACTGCCGTCCGAGGACGCGTTCTCGGAGCAGCGGACGCTGCACGAGTTGGCGGCGCACCTACGTGGCGGTATGTTCACCACGACCTCGCCAGGCGACGCCGAGCCGATGGCCAACTCGGCGTCGCTGCCGTACGCCGAGTTTCGGGCGCAGGGCGTGCGCCACGTGACCACGGCGCGGCTCGTGGCGGCCATGCACGTGACGCTCAAGATCCACGCCGACCCGACGGCGTCGTCGTCGCGCTGCGTGGGGCAGGGCGTGATCGGGCTGCCCAAGAGCGTGCTGGACGGTTCGGGCGAGCGCATGCCGTTCCTCATGACGCTCTCGTGCGGCGGCCAGGTGCGCGGCACGCTCGAGGGCTCCGTGTCGCTCGTGACGGCCCAGGCCACTGCCACATAGGAGCCAAGTCCGTCGTCGTATGGAAAGTTCTATTTAATCAAAGCATGGGATCACGTTGAGATGAGCGAGAGCGAGTCGCTAGAGGTACTTGTTCCACGGCTGGAAGAAGGCCAGCAGCGCAAACGCCACGAGTAGCGCAAACGACAGGCTGCCAGGTCATGACGAGCAATGGACCGTGTCAGCAGAGCAGAGGCATCCATGCACACCAGCACGCATACGTACATGGCTTTGGTGCGGTTGTAGTTGGCGACCGACTGGTGGAAGTTGTCGATCGCCTTCTCGAGGTCCTCGATCTTTTTCTCGTACGCCTTGCGCTGCGCGACGCTGAGGCGGCCGGTCTGGAGGTTGGCCGCCTCCAGCTTCTTGTCCTGCCACACGAGCGCGCGGTACTTGGCGAGCTCGGCGCGCGCCATCGCGACGGCCTGCTGGCCCTTGGAGCCCTGTGTTCACATGGATGGTGTGAATGAGGCGCCACGTGTGCGAGTGGAACGTTGCGGTCATATACTGTAGTACGTACATGCTTGGTGACGTACTTTTGGAACTCGCGGTCGAATTGTTCGACGGCGCGCGCGTCGCCCTCGCCGCTCGCAAGCTCGGCGGCGGCCTTGGCCTTGGCTGCTGCAGTCGCGGTCGCCATCGCTCTATAATAGAGATCTGCTGTACTTGTCGTGTGCAGTGAGCGGGGTATCTCGTCCTCGTGGCGCGAGGTCGGTCGATCAATCGCGAATGGAGCTCTGCGATGATGATGCTCAAGCAGCTATCAGAGTGATGGTCCTCACCACACAGATGGGACATGCAATGGGTTCGTAACAGTAGCGTGGCATGTGTTCTTATCGCGTTCATATCCAAGCATGCTGTCGGGGAGCGTGGTTCGTATCACGTATCTTGAAGCGATGCGACCGTGAGCACATAAAAGGTCGTGCCGAGATGGAGCGCGTACGGGTTGTTGGTCTCACTCGCGACTTGCTCGTCGATCAGCACGATGCGGCCGACCACATAGTCAGGGTATCTAGGTATATACGGGCACAGCAAGCCACAGAATCAGTACACGGCCCTCTCAATACGAGGGGGGTCGGTAGCTAGCTAGCTAGGTAGCTGGGTAATACGTACTTGCGGCCACCGATCAGGAACGACGAGATCGACTCCTCTGAGAGGAATCGGTGCGGACAGCCGTGGTGGAACGCCAGATACACACGCTGGGCGTCGCTGCCGGGCACCGACGTCGGCAAAAACAGAGCGAGGTCGTTGTAATTGAAGCTGCGGAACGAGATCTTGAACGAATCGCCCACGTCCAGGTGCTGCGACTCGAGCAGGTTGATCTCTTCACGCCGACGAGACAGCTCCTGGCGAAGATCCTGTTGCAATGCGGGAGTGGATAAGCCTGTTCACCCATACTGAAGCTAAGTCAAAGCGTACCTGCTCCGAGTCGGCGCTGGCCGTGAGTTCTCGGATCCGTGCTTCCACACGGTCCAGGTGTGACGTGACGAACTGCCCCGGGTCTGCAAGCTCGCGGCCTTGCTGCGGTGGCAGCAGGTCCAGCAACTGCAGCACCTTGATCAATCCCGAGCGCTGCATATCAACGCTGAGCTGCAAGGCCTGCACGGTCTGCTGCAGTTTGCCCTGACTCTCTTGGAGCCGGGCCTCGCGACGCATGCACTCCTGGATCTCTTCTTCGAATGCTGCTGCGTTGAGCAGGTATTGCTGGTTCTCACGCTCGAGCTTGGCGATACGCTGGTCCTTCTCGGCGTCTACATGCACCCAAAACGAGCATCAGCGGTGCGATTCTACCAACCAATCAATCCAGCCATACAAGCCAAAACCACTCCACCTTTCACATGCTTCACCGACTGAAGCTCTCGCTCCAGCAGGTTCGAGCGGTCAGCTTCAGACGAACTGGCCATCGCACCGGCCGTCGCTGCGAGCGCGAGCACCAACGGGAACTCGCACGAGCTGTCGTCTTCGCGCGCGCTCGCCTTGGACAGATCCGACTGCGCCATCGAACTCTCCGAAAAGTACGAGGATCCTTTCTTGGCCTGCTGCAGTTCCAGAGTGAGCTCGGCCACCTTGGCCTCGAGGTCCTCGCACCGCTTCTGGAGCAGCTCTGCCTCCAACGTCGTGAGCTCTTCGATTGCGCCGCTCTCCATGCCCAGCGCCTCGGACGACATCGGCAGACCATCACTCGCCCGGCTCTCAAAGAACTCCTCGTCCTCCTTGCTCTCAGCAACCGACGCCGTGTCTTTGACTGCATCGCCGTCATCTTCGATCTGAGGCAGTGACTATTGCGCACAGTGGAAAAGTGAGTCGTCGCTAGCTGTTTGGTAGGCACAAAGAGCAGGTCACGTGGCCTACGCACCTGGTCAAACGGCCGCATGCGAAACTCGCAGTGGGAAGGTTTCTCAGCCAGCCCAGGCACAAAGTCTCGCGGCAAGTGCTGCCCAAAGCTGCGCAGAAACACTTCGCGGTGGTGCACCTACAACAGCAGCAACACTGGGATCAGTTCAATACAAAAAAGCGAGTGATCAACACACACAGGGTACCTCTTCGTCACGGAGCTGCGCGAGCTCCTCGGCCATCGACTGGATCCGGTCCGAGAACCGATGACCGTAGCGCACTCGCCGCGCGATCTCCTTCAGACATGCATCGTAGGCCTCGGGCAGCTTCTCCAGGTGCTCCAGCTCGTTGAACTGTTTCTTCTGCGCACTCAGTGCCTCCTTGAGCATGGCCAGCGAGTTCTCAAAGTCGCGGATCCGTGACTGCGCCATTGATATTCTGCGTAAATTCCCATGCACACGGGAGAAGAACGAGAGCTTGACGGACGATAGTTTGCTCATCGTGGCCTTGATCTCCTCGGCGAGCTTCTGCGCTGACGGGATGAGCTCGTGCTGCTCGCGGTAGAGCATGTCAATGTCCCTGCAGACTTCCAGCATCGCCGAGGACGCAAACATCGAGTTGACTTCTGTCGTGGCCGACGCGACGATCTTGTTGGCCACGAAATCCAAATTGGCCGCGAGCTTGGCCGTGATCTCGCCGTGGGCAGCGACGTGGCATCGCATCCGCTCGAGTTCCTGTGTCGTGTCGGCATAGGCAAGCGACACTTGATCCTGCGACCGCACGAGTGCGCCGACATCCTCGGTGACTTCATCATGCATCTGCTGGAGCCTGGCCACCTGCGTCCGCATGGCGGCATGGGACTGGTCACACTGTGCGACCCAGTCCCGTTCACGGTCGATGGGAATGCAGTCGTAGAGCGTGCGGCGTTCCGCCGTGGCCAGCGTCGCGTGGAGAGGCACGGTCTTGAGTGCAGCGAGGTACGACTCGAAGTTGGTCAGGAGCTTCTCGTGCGCGATCGACGCCGTCTCGTAATCGGTCCAAAACGGCGTGAAATGCTTGGTCATGGAGCCTCGAAAGACCTCAAGGTTGGCGACCGCCGCGGCGATCGCGTCCGCCTGCACGTGGAGCTCCTCAATGCACTGGGCACTGGCCTGAACGTTGGCCTGTGAGCTGCGTTCCAGCGTCTCGCTCTGGCTCACTTGCAGTTGGAAATGGGACTCGTACTCGGCGAGAGCGCGGATCATGGGGCTCATGGACTCGCTGAGCATGCGGGAGCTCTCCGAGGAAGATGCGACCGGCGCCGACGGCACTGTGGCGGGCAAAGAATCAGAGGAGGGGTGAGCACCACAGTGTAACCAGGGTACGGGATCCGAGCAGGGTTACGCACGGTCGATGTCGACAGGTTCGAGTGCGAGCCGTGGCGGGACGGGGTTCTCCTGTGTGAGCATGCGGCGGTCGTAGAGGAAGATGCTCTTGTCGTCGGCAGGGAGACCGTAGCTGCTGAGCGCGCGGCGTGGGTCGAGGCGCGCGAATGGCGGCCCGCCGAGCAGGATCTGGTCATTGATGGGGATATCGCTGAGCGAGACGAGTGTCTCCCGCAGCTCATCGACGATCAGGCTAGAAAATTTGGGTGGAATTGGGTCAGTGGTTGCGTCACGAGGCTCCTCGGTTTTTGTTGGGAGAAACGACTTGTGTACGCACTCGTTGGAGGCCAATCGCACGGCGTACACGACGCCATTGACCGAGTTTCCGACGCGCACGACGATGCCGCCGCGGTCACTGTGGTGTCGGTGGGAGTGAGTGTGTGCTGCGCCCGCAGGCTGCGCCATGGTGGTCACGATCACGAGCGATGTCGACGGGTTGACGCTGAGTTCGGCGTCGAGTTCTTGGGCGTTGAAGGAGTTCTTTCTTCACACCAAGAAGGTTGCAGAATAAGAGTAGGAAGTGAGTAATCAAGCAATGAAATTGAAGTTTAATCTGTTTCAACCAATCGCAGAAAGGAGAATGGTGGCAAACTTGCAACTTTATTTGTACCCCAGGTCGGGGTGCCACCCTAGGGTAGTATATGACTGCATTGATGCTAAAAAAGTAGGTTGTTGTCACCCATCACACAAAATATCCCACTACATACTAAAACTAGCACACGCCCTCAGACAGCACGTCCGACATGTCCTCAGACAACTGCCGCGCGCGATGGAAGAAGAGCTCCTCGTTCCCAAATGGCTTCACGTACGCGTGGTCTCGAGGTGGTGATGGCTCTGCCGGATGCTGGAAAGCAGCAGCCGGCGAGTTCGTCGTGGTAGTCGTGGTGGTCGTGGCCGTGAACCCACTCGATCGACCTTCATTGGGGTAGGCTGCGACTGGCGAGAGGAACGCGGTGGGTGTGAAGGTCTCGCTGCCCTTCATCTCCTCGCCGATCTGAGAACACGACGTCAGCGATCGCTGCATGCGAGACGTAGACACTTCTCTGTGGGGGCGAGGTTGCTTCTTCTCTTCGTCAGCGAGGCGCTGCATCATCTTGTTGTAGCTGTACTCCCACTCCGGCCCGAGCATACCGGCCAGTGCCTTGAGCACCTCTTCACTTGCACGTATTCTATGGTCACCGAACGATGGGAGACCAACAACTTCGTGGATGTTGCGCATGAGGAACGGCACGCAGTTGCGCTTGAGGTCGACGGCGTGGCACTCGTCCGCCAAGGTGAGCAGGTCCACGACGTTGTCCACTCGGATCTCGTTGGCGAGGAAATGCTCGGCACGCTTCTGGAGCTCGAAAACGTGATAGAACGAAGACGCTCGTAGCAGTTCCTGGGCGATATCTGGGGTAATATGCACCTTGCCAGTGTACTATACAGGCATGTGTCAGCGTTTCGCTCCATAAACTGCTGCCCTGTTCGAAGTGGGACGTACCAGGAATCGCAGCAACAACGCGAACACCTCGTAGCTACAGTTGTCGATCTCGATCATACCTTTCTGGCTCGTTGCGGTCCCAAACTACAGCACCAAGAAGTTAGCGATAGACTCGCCAGACACGCGAGCAGAGCGACTCACTCTCACCATATTCTTGAAGTAAGAGTTGCGGAAGAACAGCACGACCTTGTGAGCGTTGATCGGAGCAATGTGTCCTTTCACGAGGAACTGCAAGTCCGACAACGACGAGTTTGCCAGGAGCTCTTCGTGGTCGTCGACCAGATAAGGAGGCACCTCAATGCTTGTGTCGGGCGCGTACGAGGGTGGTACGAGGTGTTTCATCGCATGAGCCGCCGCGCATCGTGGGAAGACCTTCTCAGACTGCAGCATCTCGAAGAGAACCGGAAGCAAGCCCTCGGAGAGTAGCTGTGGCACTTCGGTCGGTTCCATCATGTGCACGAATGTCAACAAGATATTTCCCTGGAGGTCGCCTGGGTTGAACGCGAGAAGAATTAGACACGAGATTGCCAAGCAAGGCGCAAACAAGCTACACACCTTTGTTCGTTCGAGTGGACACACGGGCGACAGCGTGCAGCATTTTCCGGAAGTCGTTGCGGTTAATGTGCTTCCAGATGTTCCTCAGCGCTTGAAGACAAATGCCCCACGTCGTGGTCGACTCATGCACCTCCAGCATCTGAAGCACTGCGCCTTCGAGAACCATTTGAAGAGCACTGGATACATTGGCCGACAAAGCGACGAGTGCTCCAGCTGCGTGCGATGCCGTGATCTCGTCAAAGCTGTGTAGAACCTGGAGCAACCGAGCGATGCCATCGTATCGAGTGACGTAGTCGTGGTTGAGTTCGTTCTCCATCAGCGCCTCGATGGCCATCGCCGCTTGCTTTTGGCTGGCCTCTTCGTCTTCGCTTAGCAAATCTAACAGCCCGGGAATCGAGTTCATGACGCAGCGATCACACAACCGAACCTTGCCTTCAGCACCTTCGACGACGGCACGAGACAGCGAACAGTCGGCACAGATAATCACACCGCATTCCTACAACACCGAGTACATCGCGTTAGTTTGCGGTCCCTCGTACCCTTGAAAGGTATCGAGTACGTACTCGACAGTGGTGCTTGCGTCTGTAGAAAGTGAACACTTCGTGGCAGATATTGCAGTCCACGGCTTCGTGATCTTCCGCCCAGGGCTTGATGAATCCCCACTTGAGCAGGTCGTTGGCAGAATCAATCACAGTCTTGGCGGCGTCTTGGAAGCACAGGTTGAAGTGATCCAAAGCCTTTTCGTTCAGGTATGGCGACGGACGCACGCTATTGGGGTCGTACGCGCTCAGAGCGGCTCCAACCTGTCCAAGTTGAGCCGCGTAGGCAGGCAGGCGAGCGACCCAGTTCGGAAGACCCACTCGCCACGGCAAATCACGGCCACTGAAGCCGTTGTTCGCCAGGTACTCGACGATATCCTTCATCCAGATCGTGCGGTTGACACAAATGTATCGGCCGCGCGCCTCGAGGTTCTCGAGTGCGGCAACGTGGGCAGCCGCACAATCTCGAACATCCACCAAACTCCAGTCTAATCACAAGACGAGTTAGGTTCTCCATACAAATGCACTGTGGAATGCGAGTGACGCACTGAGGTCGACGAGCGCAGCGTACTGGCCCGTGATAAGGTCAAAGATGATCTGGTTGCCAGGCGCCAACTTGGACTTGGAGAGCGCCGGGCCAAAGAGCGTTCCAGGCTGCGTAATATAACGTTGCCGTGAGTCAGAAGTACCTAACATCATTGGATCGACATGGCATCCACGTACGTTGATCGTGACGAGGTCGATGCGGCAGTCGCGCGGCAGCTGGTCTACGAGTTGCCACGCAGCTTCCTCAGCGAGCTTCAAGCTCAAGAAATGCGGGTTCCGTTCGAGTGACGACGTGATGTTCCAGCAGTTTTCGTTAATGATCGACGTCGGCGTGATGCTGTCGGCCATCGCCGCGATCGAGGAAGTCAGCACCACGCGCTTGACTCGTGCTCGCGCACACGCCTGGATGAAATTGGTCATCATCGGGATGATACAGTGCATGCGACTGCCAATGCTGTGCACCCCCGGCTCCAGCAGCTCGGAGAGAGGGTCCCGCACGGAGCACGACGACGGCGTGCCCGTGTGGATCACGAAATCGCAGCCTTGCACCGCCAAGTCGCATGCTTCCGGTGTCAGCAGCGAGGTCTCCACGACGGTAAAATTCTTGGCGTTGGGCAGCTTCAGGATCCCCGAGATGTCATCCGTGCGCGTCTGCACGGTGCCACGCACACGATATCCTCGGTTCAGCAGATCGTACACGATCCACGAGGCCAGGAACCCATCAACGCCTGTCACACAAATTGGCTTGACGTTGGTGCTCGAGGCCAGTGGAATCGTCTTCTTGCGGAACTGCAACGCCTTCCATACACTCGGATACATGGATTTCGCATCTTTCGCAGTGGCATCCCCGTCGATGCGTCGCTGGTTTCGCAGTTGTGTGGAGAACGGCACACTCTCCTGGTGTCGGTTCTTGCCCGGCGTGGACAGCGTGCTCGCATTCGCAGTGTAATAGTTGGATGCCGAGGCGCCAGACGAATTGGATCCCGCCGAGTTGGAGTAGTACGTGTCCATCGCGGCGCCGTCGCCGTTCATCTGTGTGAACCGACTCGGTGTCGCTGGGTTTCGCCGCACGAGACGTGCCGGTACGGCGGACACCATCGTTCCGGGTTGCATGGGAGCGGCGCCATTCGCCTTGGGCGGCGCGTTGCGCGTGCTGCGGCCCTTCTTTTTGCGCATTGGCGACGGCTCGATGCGGTCGCCCGCGTCATCGTCGAATTGCGGGCCAAAGAGCATGATGAATCTAGCCACTAGAGACGAAGAGCTTCAGTTCTAGCGACTCGCCACCGACAGCACGAAGAGATCCGCCAGTCAATCGGCGGAAGTCGATGCAGAAGCGCGATGGCTGCGTCGTTGCCGTGGTGTCGCTCTGGTTCTTGCGGAAACTCTTCGTGAAGTGAGTGGTGGGCCTCTTAGCGTTACTTCAGGATCGCTTTCTCTCCCTTTTTGATGATTCTGGCGATATGATTGGCTGAAATAGACAGATTGTGGATTCCAGCTGTCGGCACTTCGACCAACATTCCGCGACGATCGCCAGACAGGGCTTCCCTACACTGGCGAATCGCCAGTGTAGGGAAGCCCTGTCTAAACTGATACGGCTACACATCAGTCAAGTCAGTCATGGTGCATTAGCCTTGATGGCAATTGGAATGCAGCGCCAATGACCCAGCGGTGGAACGATATCTAGACCGTTTCTGTGAGCTATTAGCAGTGTTCGTGTTTGAGCAGCATTCGCTATCTTCGACGTCGATGCACGTGTTTAAATCTACGGCTAAGGCGTCGAGGCCGTCTCGTACACTTGGAGCAGTGCGTCGTCGCCTCCAGAGACCAAACGACTGCCCGAGGAGTTGTACGAGACACTCCAGACCTGACGTCATAAATGGCAAACAACATTAGGCACAAATAGAGTCGAAAGTACCCGCCCATCAAGCAACCGTACCTGATCGGTGTGGGTGTCGAAGGTTGTCAGGCATCGACGTGTGCCGACGTCCCAGATCTTGACGCGACGGTCTGCTCCGCTGTTGCATCATTGAGCATCAGTCAGAAAAGCGAACGAGTGTAAGAAAGTGTGGAAGGCGTGCGATGACAACGTACCCAGTGGCAAAGTGGCGACCATCGGGAGAGCAATCCACACTCAACACCCACGAGATGTGTCCAGACAGCGTCGCGACGCTGTTCTGCTGTGCACTGCAGACATCGACCACGAGAGGGTCTGTCAGATCACTACGAGAAGAAATCATATAGAGATTGGACGACGTACACGTCGTAGACGTTGACATGCATGTCGTCCGACGCGGCATACAGCTTGCCGTCCGGCGAGTACGCAACCGATCGGACTGGTTTGGTTCGATCTACAGACGTAGTCGCGAGGTTTACATATGAGAGATGCACCCGCAAACATAATCTCTAGTGGCACACCGACTTACCTTCGTATTTTTGCACCAGGTCACCAGACTCGAGGTCGTAGACACCAACGAAACCATCAAAACCGCCGCACGCCACGTGCCTTCCATCAGGAGACTATGCACAAAACAAGATTAGTGATCCTGTACGCCCAAACACAAACGCACGGGGATAAAGCATACGTATGCGACACTGAGCACGAACTTGGCCTGCGTGGTGATCTCTTGCTTGATCGATTCGCTTTCGAGATCCACGAGGTTGATCTTTCCCTGCTGACTGCCGGTCACGACTTTTGTCTCATCGGGGCTGTACGCGATTTGCCACAGCTCGCCAGCGCCAGTGTCGATCGTTTTCTCGATGCTGCCGTCTGTGAGGTTGAGAACTCGAATCTGGCAGTCGAGGGAGCTGGTCACAGCTCGCGTGCCAGACTTGTTGCCGATGATGGAAATGGTGCCAAGGACATGGTTCGGAAACTGCTGCGACATCGTGACCGAGTCCTTCGTAACATCCCTGCTCGAACGGCATGTCAGTGCGTATTGGTGCGTGCTTTAGAACCACTGAAAATGAAAAACGCACCAGGACTTCGCGACTTCGTCTACGGAACCGGAGAGGATCTTGTCGTTGTCCGTCCAAAACGTACTCCAAATACCATCGCTGTGGGCATTGGCGACCTGGATCGAGGCTCGGTGCTGTGAGGAACAATGCCTAGAGGTCAGCAGCGCGATTTAGCCAGCGCGCGTCGCGAGAGCTGTGCGTACACTTGGGCGCGCCATTGTTGCTTGCCAACGATGTGGTTACTGTACCCTTGCTGTTACGAATGGCAAATGCGTACTTAGTACCAGGAGCTGTTAAGTTCGCATGTGGTCTGGGAGCTCATCAATGATCAGACGCGAAGGTTGAAGATGTTCCGCCGCGCCGTTGCTACCACTTCACGGTTCTCGTGGAAGGATGTACACTACACGCCCCACAAGCATCCAAAGCAGTCGCTCGTGCGTTGCATCAACTCTACCGTTGATGCGGTTGACAGAAGAGTGGCTCACACTGTCTTCGTTTGACTGAAGGACATTGCGATTCCGACGACCAACTCGCCTCAACGCAAGCTTCCAACCTGTGTTTTCGTGCACGGTGGGTCGTGGCAGCGAGGAGACAAAGCGGGCGCATTCAATGATGGCATCGACGAGGCACTCGTGCGTGCCGGGTGCATTGGCGTCAGTGTAAACTACCGTTTTTCGCCAGAGGTGCGAATATTAGCTTGACTGGTTGCTTCGACAGACCATGCAAATCGATTCACCGCTTATTGTAGGTCACCCATCCGGAGCACACGAAGGACATTGCAGCCGCAGTGCAATGGCTGTATAACAATATCGACAAGGTATGCAGAGTGAAAACATAGTCTGTATAAGACAATGTGTTGACGATTTCATGCCCAGTACGGTGGCGATCCCAACGAGTTCTACCTCATTGGCCACAGTGCTGGAGCCCATCTAGTCATGCATCTGCTCGCGAACCCTCGGTATCTGCTGGACGTTGGTGTAGACCATGATGTCGTCAAAGGTGTGATTGGAGTATCTGGCGTGTACAATGTCGTCCGGCTCGCGAACGCGCCATTCTACGGACCACTGACGGTGCGTGTATGGTCATTGTTTGTGGCACAGCGTGGTCTGACGGAGAGTCTCTGTGGCGTAGGTCAACCCAGCGTTTGGAGACCGAGTGGACCAGTGGAGAGAAGGATCGGTGACGACTGCACTCACTCGCCAAGGGCCCTCGTCGCCGCTCCTGAAGACTCCAGTGTTGCTACTGAATGCTACTGAGGACGCTCATCTCACTGAAGATGCCAACGAGCTTGCTCTTTGGCTCCGAGACGGTGGCAATGTACGTGTGGCGTGCGTTTGGTCACTATCGAGTCTCTACGCGAACTCACGGCGTCTCTGTTGACCCCCCGCAGATGTTTGTCGAGACCGAAGTCATCCCGGAGACGAATCACTTCACGATCATCCACGACATCACGACGCAAGGTGACGGTATCGGAATGCAGAGGATAAAGGGGTTTCTAAGAAGTGCATCCAAACGAGCACAGAATGATGAAGAATCGAAGCTGTAATCCACAGTCGGGCTGTGGCAGCAATTGTATTCTCAGTTAAGGCCCTCGTCAAACTTGCTTCCTGTCCGTGAGCGCCCGCATGACGCAGCCAGCACCTGCTTTCGCGAAGAGCTTCTGGTGCCACTCAAGAATGGTCGCGCTCTGCGACGGGAGCCCGACCAGCTTGGACAAGTACTTCATCAGCGTGTCTTCTTGTTCTGGCGTGAGCGAGTCGATCGTGCGTTGCATCTCACCCTTGTTGCACGCACTCAACGCCACGAGCACGTTCTGAGCATTCGCATCCTTGATGCGATCGGATTTCGCAAGCACCGGCGGATCTTCGAGCGCAGCGCGAACTGCGTCTTCATTCTTGCGCTGGTTGATCAGCATCTTGACCTGCGCGACGCGGGCCTGCACGGCTGCGTTGATCCGGGCGTCGTCGTCTGCCATGTTGCTCTGACTTCAAAGTGGGGATCGCAAGAAGCTCTGATTGACGAAGAGGGAGAAATACCGGTATAAACCGGTTAACAGTAAAAAAAACTCAAGTGGAAATATCGCATATTTCTAAAAGTCATTTTTTGCGATCCACAATTGCGGCTTAGAAGATTTGGGATGCGATGGCGTTGTTGAGCAGCAGTCTTGCACTGTCATTCTCTGGATGCACTCTCAGGAGTGCCACTGCAGCCCGGTGGGCGATATCCCATCGTTTCAGACGCGTAGCACAAGTCCCCAACCCGGCCAATGCATCGAGCATCTGAGGCTTCAACTTCACGGCTCGTTCGTACTGATTGAGGGCTGCAACAATGTTTCCTGGCGGTCACACAGGGGGATAGTCTGTAAGAGCATAGTTGTAATACACAGCTTCAAAGAGCATTGACAAACCTGCTTGGAGCTGCGCCGTGCCAAGCTTGCTCCATCCATACGCGTAGTTGGGGTACTCCTCCACGACTCTGGACAGCGTCTCGATTGCTAGAGCTAGTTGGCCTTCGTCCATTTGCCTCAACGCGTCACGCACTCGCCTCTGCACGTCGTCACCACATTCTCCGATCCATCGACCTTCAAGGGCAGCCGTCGCGAACTGGATGACTGTGCTGTCGTCACACTGAAGGTACCGCACCAGCTTCTCTTCGTCAGCGAACTGGAGATCGATGATCGACGGTGTCTGAGGTGGGGAGTGGTTCGCCAGAATCAAAGATGTGTCTGTTGGGTCGACGTCGTCCGGGTATCGTGCCGTGAGCGCAGCACATGGGATGTGACGACCATTCGCAAACCCGTCGAAATGGATGATCACGGAAGGGTTTTCAATCGCCTGCGGACACACAGCAACACCATAATATATACTACGGTCATGCGCAACTCATCAGCTATCACACTATAAGTAGACGTACCTTAGGATTCGCAGTCAGGCGTAGATTCTTCTGTGGTTCACGCATGAGCTTGGCTCGATCCCTGCCACAATGGTTCTGAGCCACGTGTACCGGTAGATCATCTGAGCGAAACGTACCCGCCCTGTGATAGATCCACGAGAACTTCGTATGTGACGTGGAGCTCGCCATACGCGTGCGCTTTTTCTTCGCTCCACCCCACAATTACTCCTCGTCGCGACTCGCCGACGTCCACAACGTCACCGATGCGGAACTGGATTCGATCGGACCGATGCTACGATCCACAGAAAACACTCAGCCACACAAGCAAACCAAGTGGCATGAATCGTGGCATTTACGACCTTTGGAGCGAATATTCCTTGCGCTGCAAGGTCCCGAATGAGCGCGTTTTGGTCGTCAATCTCATGGAGTGCTTCAAACGCTACGCGATGATGACGCATTAACAGTCTCTCCTCATCAATCTGATGCATATGCCATCACGTACCAAAGTCGATGCGACGATGGACTTCAAGCCGGTTGTCGCTATCCAGCGGCTTGTCAAACTGTGTGCGCACAAGCACGGATGTGGGCATGGGACGCTGCGTCAACCGCACGATCGCCTTGGCGTCTTGGAAGCGGTTCTCGTAGCGCCGCTCGCGGTACCAATCGCCCTTTGCGCCATCATACGGGTCCACGGCGCCAGAGCGAAGCGCATTGTACAGTGTTCGTCCCGCAATCACATCGCTCTCGAGTTGTTGCGAGGACAGAAGTAGCGATCTATCGTATACCGTTGTGATCCGTCAGCATCGCGTGTTTATCCCAGGACGCACATGCGAGTAGTGACGTACCGGTAGAGCACTCGAACGAGCGCCGCACTCATGGTTCTCTCTCGTCGCTTTCCGCCGTCAATCCCACGGCACCTTGAACTTGCCAATCAATCGCCCCGTCGATTCGTGTGCATTTTCCGATGGGCCACATTTGAATCTCAAAAGACGGTAGGAAAGCATCTACTCAACACAATATGAGGTAGCTTATAAATAACCTAAATTAGTATAAAAGGGTACACTCTCGCCTTCCAACTCAGTGTAACCTGGGTTCGCCTACACGACGCAAATCTGAAAGGGGTTGAACCTCCAGGAACAACTGATCATGGCGACGACGGCAAAAACTGCGGCGCTTGACGCTGGCTTCGAGGGTTTTGACGTGGACGCGTACGCCGCCAAGTACAGTGGACGCAACCGCATCAATCGCCTGCTCTTCCTTGCCAAGAAGAGCGCGGTGTTGCGCCACGATGCGCACGAAGTCTTGCTGCGCGACCTCAAGAACAGCCTCAACATGAAGCTGTATCTGGAAGTCGCCGAGCTCTCGGCGGCCGCGAGCGAGGACATCCCTGAGAGCGTCTTGAACGTCGACCACGCGCACGTGGAAGCAGTCAAACTGAGCGCGTCGCAGCAGCACGAGCGCCTCGAGCAGGAGCTCAACTCGTACAAGTCGACCATGATCAAGGAGAGCATCCGCGTATGTTATCGTTGGCCATTGATTAGTTGGAAAGTCGGTGGCAAGACAGGGGTGATGAGAGAGATTGATTGGCGTGTGGGTGTAGATGGGGTACAACGACTTGGGCGACTTTTACTACCAGTTTGGCGACCTGCCCGCCGCTCTCAAGAGCTACGCACAGGCGCGCGACTACTGCACGGCGGACAAGCACATTATTGAAATGTGCTTGAACGTAATCAAGGTAAAGCATGGGTTTTGTACGAGGAATCGATCATTCAGGTGAGTGATTGTGATCGTTTGTGATTGCGTAGGTCGGTCTCCACATGCAAAACTACAGCCACGTGAAGAGCTACTTGGTCAAGCTCGAGCAGGTCGCGAGCGCCCAGAACGACCAAATGTAAATCACCACCGTGGTGGTGCTGTCGGAGTAATCAACTGACTGGATTTGTGATTACTGCGTAGCCTCAAGTCCAAGATCTCGGCCGTGTCGGGACTGGTCGCTCTGCACGAGAAGAACTACCGCGAAGCCGCGATCAAGTTCACGTCCTGCCAGGCCGAAATCGGGTCCACGTACAACGAGGTAAGTACCTACTCAGCAGCCACAATCATTGCATATGCGTGTGGTTATGAGTCACTCGGCTGTGTCCCAGGTCCTGCACGCCGAAGACATTGCTCTCTACGGTGGTATCTGTGCGCTGGCTACGTTCAAGCGCGACGATCTCAAAGATGGGGTCAGTGCGATCAGATGTTGGAGGCTACCACAACAGCTAACGTGTTTTGCATTCAGGTGATCAACAGCGCATCGTTCAAGCCGTTCCTGGAGCTCCTGCCGTGGCTGCGGGAGCTGATCAACGACTTCCACTCAAGCAATTATGCGGTGTGCTTGCAAGCGTTGGAGAAGGCCAAGGTAATGCCCCGGTACCTATACATCTCAAGGCAACAAACGTGCCCATAGCTTTTGTGTGTGTGTGTACGCAGCCGGAACTTGAGGTGGACGTCTATCTCTCGGACCATGTCAAGGCACTCAACTACGAGATCCGCAGTCGCGGCCTCGTGCAGTTCTTTCACCCATACTTGTCTGTTGACCTCCATCAAATGGCCAAGTCGTTTAACACCGCGCCGGCGGATTTGGAGAAGGAACTTGGCCACCTGATCACGGCCGGCAAGATCGAAGCACGCCTCGACAGTTACCAGAAGGTGAGATTTGCACGCAAGACAGGCAAGAGTGCGCTGTGATTCTCAACCTGTGTTGTCTGGTCGGTAGATTCTGTACGCGTACCAGCCAAACAAGCGCAATGCGACCTACAAGCGTGCGCTCGGGGTCGGACACAAGTACGTCGCCGAGTCGAAGAACCTCATGCTGCGCATGAGTCTGCTCAAGAACAACCTCATCATCCGCGACGTTTAACTCGCCTCTGTCGTATGCGATCGCCGCTCAAATACACAAGGTGATCGATCCACGTTCTTTGGTCCCGCTTGTTCTATACTGGTATCTTGTATTATCGGTCCCTCTACAGGAATAGCAGCACTCTCCTATTGATGAAACGGCGGCGTCGCCTCGACTCAATAACCTGTTCACGATGGAGGCGGAAGCCCGCGCAGTTGGTGACGCTGACCATGCAGAGATGGACCAGCCACCGCCAACGTTCTCGGCCGATGCACTACACAAGGCACAAGGCGAGCTCGCCGTCTTTACCGACTCTTCTCGCACCATCTTGCTGCATATCTGCGAGCGACTCGCGCGACTGGAACACAGCCTGCGCACGGTGCAGTTCGATGTCGCCCGCATCCAGGGAGAGGTGGCCAAGGGCACGAACGAGATCAAGCACAACGTTATTGGTGTGCAGGACCAAGTGCTGTCGCTGTCGGCTCGGCTCGGCGACGTCGCGAGCGTCGTGGACCACTTCCAGCTGGAGATCAACAGTCAGAGGCAAAGTGTCACCACGCTCTCGACCTCGATTGACGGCGAGCGAGATCGCATCATCGCGGTCGACTTTGTCGGTGTTGCTGCTTCTTGGAAACCCTACCACTGCCAAAGCTAACGTCTCTCTCTCTCGCTCGCTCGATGCATCCAAACAGAAAGTGGACAATCAACGGGAAGAGTTCGACACGCGGCTGCTCGAGCTGAACCTCAAGCTGGACGAGATCCCCAAGGCGCTCGCGGCGCTACAAAAGCCTGGCAGTCGAGATCCATTCGCAGGGTTCACCTTCCGTGCGGCCGAACGCGATAAGCTGTCAATGGAGAAGCATATCCACCGCAAGGAGGCTGGGAATCGTCGTGGTGGGCCGCCGTACACGGACCTGCAGCCGTTCACGATCCCAGAGGACATGAAAAAAAAGATCGAGATGAAAATCCGTCAAAAGGAACAGTCCAAAGTGGAAGCCGACAAGTGCGCGGCGATCGAACTGGCCGACGCGTACCGACGGCTGCAGCTGGCTGGGTACCCTCGCGTGACCGAGATCCACATGCACGTGGAGCAGTGTCGTGAGGAGATCAAGCGCGCGTTCGAATACATCGAGACCACCAACCTCCAGTTGTACGCCAGCTGTGAGAGCAAAGTCGAGCGAGTGGATCTGAGAGCGTTGCAGGCCGAAGTCAAAGCCCTCAGAAGTCGCCTGCGAGAGGTGGAGCTGCTTCGTACTGGTGGCAGTGGGAAGACGAGCAAGCCCGAGACAGAGTCGGTAGGACCTTCCAAGATGGGCGAGCCGAGTGCGTGGAACTTGGACAAGTACTTCGTCATGTCCGTGGATACAGCCGACCGCCGCGTGTGTTGTGTGGTAGCGGCCCAGGTTCCTGAGCTGCGCGTATCTCTGCTGGAGATGACACGCAACCTCACGGCGCTACGACAGCAATGGGCCAAGACCAACGGCCAGCCACTGAATGGTGTCGTGAAGCAGCACCTCGAGAAGCTCATCGCGCTGCTGACTGACGGCTACTCCAGCACCGCCGAAGAACCCGTGGACCTGGAGCGAGTCGCCGAGTATGTGGACAAGATCGCGCGGCTGTTAGCATCCGATTTCTCGCAGCAGATCCTACGGATGATGCACGGTCCACCATCACCATTGAGAAGCCATGGCGCCAAAGGGGAGGTCGTGAAGGCGTTGGATCGGTACTCGCAGGCGTTCACCGACGCGGTCACAATGACTCAAGCCATCCCAGTCAAGGGAAGTGGTGGTGCGCACCACGCGACGACGATGCGAGTGATCAATGACCAGAAGAAGCAGCTCAAGAAGCTTCAGGACGAGGTCGAGCGACTGAGCGAGAGCCAACGCTCAATGGAGATGACGCTGGGGTCATCGGTCATCGCAGCCTCCGGCTCGATCGCTGATGGAGTGACAGCCTCGCTTGGCGATGACTCCACTCGTGCCACGACCACTCTCCAGCTCGCCGCCCACCAGCAGCAACTGCAGACCCTCCAGGACCAGGTATTCGCACTACGTCGCCACACCATGCAGCAGGAAGACGCGTACACCGAGCTCATCAGACAGTTTGACCAGTGGCGGAAAGACCGCACACCAATTGGTGCCCTCGTGGGTCAGCGAATGAGTGGGGCGCCGCCAGGAACCCACAGCACCTCGCCATTGCCGTCCTCTCTGCGTCGCAGCAACTCTGGGAACATTAGCAGTAGCAGTGATTTGGATGCGTACCTCGCACTCACCAGCGTGGACCAGGGGGATCACCTCAAGTCCCAGGCTAATAGGCTAGACCCGCTGGTGGTCCAAAAGGTCGAGTCGAAGCCACCCAAGACGGCCATCTCGATCCGAGGGCCAGTGGCGCGCAACGGCATGCTGCACAAGATCCAGACCCGTGCCCAGGCCATGCGGCCCAAGAGTGGCCACGGCGATGGCCACCCAGCGTCGTGACAGTATGACTCCTCGTGTATAGTCAGTAGTAGAGGGCAAGTCTGTGGAAGTACAATGCAGTACAGTCCATTGTACTGGTCGTAAATTAGAGGCGACTCTTGTGGCTAGTGCACTGGCTCGGAGGCGTCGCCGACGCGTCTCAGATGCAGGTACGCGTCCGTGCCGTAGCCTTCCATCGAGATGACCTGCAGATCGCCGCCGAAATACCGCGCAAAGAGCCGACTGATGGGCAGCCCATACCCAAGGCCCGCGAGCGGTGAGTCGCCACCGAAATCGAGCGGTGCCTCGAGTCGTTCAAAGGCATTTGCGTCCGCAGTCGTGTACAGGTACGACCAGATGCGCGGGATGGACGAGCGCGGGATGCCGCCGCCTTCGTCCGAGATCTTAATCGACACGTCCTCGTTGTCTTCGCCGTCTGCGATGATGATCTTGATCGGCGGCATCTCGTTGTCCACGCCGTGAAACTCGACCACCGCACGCATCGAGTTCTGGGATCGATGGATGGATGGATGGATGGATGGATGGATGGATGGATGGATGCGGCATTCACCAGTGGTATCAGTCACATGCTCTCACCACATACAAACAAATGGACTCACCTTGATCACTTCAAACAGCATGTGGTGGAGGTGGCTGGGCACGTAGGGCATGGTGAAGTCGGTGTGGCCGTGGAGCTCGACCTCGGGCGCGTCGCCGTACTGCCTTATGCACATGTGTCTTGCCGTGTCGATGGCGGCGATCGCGATCTCGGCCGGCGACGTCGTCTCGCAGATGCACCCGACCCAGCCGTCCTCTTGTTCGTGGAGCGCAATGTGCTGGCTCATGAGCATGCGGATGCCGATACGCGACATATAGAACGAGTCCATGAAGGAGTGCAAGTCGGCGAGGTCCGCAAACTCTTGCGACCGTAGATACCGCTCGCCCAGGCCTTTGCGCAGCGAATTGGAGCCGTCGTTCTTGGCCGAGAAGGACCGGAACAGCTCCATCTTGAGCTCGTGGATGCCCTTGGCCATCGTGTACAGCGTGCCGCTGTGGCGGTTCTTGATGGATTCAATGAGATCGCGGAACGCCAGCTCGTCCTGGTACGTTTCGACCTTGGGGAAATGGAGCAGCTCCTCCACCGAGCGGACGTACCAGTTCTTGACGAGCTTGACCGACGGCATGTCACTCAATCCATGGGGCAGGTCTTCCAGGTTCTTGACGCGGTGGGCGTACCGCACGGGCAGCTCATAGTGCAGGAACTTGGCGGACTGGATGAGCTTGCCGGGCGAGATGTTGGTGCCAAACTCGAGCAAATCCTGCAGCGACACGCCCGTCTGTGGGTGCGCCGCGAGCGCCTTGACGCGCTTCATGGTCTCGGCCGAGATGGGGTCCGATGCGCTCGTGGAGAAGCCGAAGCGGCCGCGACGCAGAGCCGATGCCATGGCGATGGACTGATACAGGGCGGCGATTGAGAGTGGACAATCACGTAAATTTAATCGTGTGGCTCGTCGACGAGCAGAGAATATGTGAGGGAGAATGCAGCTCCGGCGCTGTGATATCTTGCGTGCGGCGAATGCGCCAATGGGGCTCCGACGTGAAGCGACAACCGACTTGTCCGTGTTGCACAAACACTGCGGCCCAGAGTGGGATCACGTATGCAACATAGAACCCTCACTATTTTTAAAAACCCTGTAAACAAGGTTTTAGAGTGAAAAACCTCGACTTCCGCGCGTTGACTGGCACTGCCAGTTCTCACTGTTAAATATCATTTAAGAGACGAGATACAGTATCAAAAGCGACGCTCCTCTATTGAGGTTGTTTTTGTGTTCCTTCAAGAATTCAGATATTACCAAAACGAATCTCGAAACAATGGCACCGTCATTGGTGTGGTCCACAACTATCAAATTGGGCAGGAGATATAACGGAACCAATCGTGCACATGTACCATCTCCCCTAACCCTAGCCGTTCTCAACACACATCGTCCCCGCATCGTCCCATATAACGTCCATAGCCGAACATTGAAAAATACGCTCGACTAAGTCCGACGGTTCCCCTACTCGCTCCAACTGCCACTTCAATGCCACGAAAAATACCAACCCAAAAAAACCCGGTCAGGACATGCTTTGGAATCATGCTCCATTCACCAACGGGAACAAAAATGGCACCAGTAACGCGACGATCCCGCGTCGCCAGGATCGAGGCGTCGGACGATGAAACTCCAGCCTCGCCAGATATA